>JASDQU010947018.1:0-18871 GCA_032191745.1 Picea mariana
TCCATTTCCCGAGGCATCACATTCCACAATAAAGGTTTTTGTGAAGTCTGGAGTGGTCAAGACAAGAGCTTTACACATCACCTCTTTAAGTTGTTCAAAAGCTTTGGTTGCCTCTAGAGTCCATGAAAATGCATCCTTCTTAGTTAGTGTCGTTAAAGGTGTTGCTATTCTTCCATAGTTCCGAATAAACTTGCGGTAGTAACCTATCAAACCCAAAAATCCTCTAAGATTATTTAATGTTTTGGGAATCAATCAGTCCCTCATGGCCTTAATATTGTTAGGGTCTACCTTGACACCTTCATGAAATACAATATGACAATATGTTCCAAGTGGAATTTACGGTAACTTCCAAACAACTTGTCGATTTTTGGCCTTTCCAAGAGATCTCACTTGTATAGCATGCCCCGCACAAAATATTTGATATAAAATTATGAAACTCACACCAAAAATACTATAGACTGTCCACGATCCAATGAAACCAATCCCACTCAATTTGGATACTCTAGGAAGAAGTTATGATTGTTTTACCTGGAACACCTTCTTGAGACTAGTCAATAGGACTAGTCAGATACCTTATCTTACATAGGGTCTATCTACAAATTTATGATGACCCAAAGGCTGAACATTTTACCACGGATACCTTACTAATTTATATAAATATCCTATGTATTTCAGGGTATGAAACGTTACAAAAAAAAAATTATAGCGAAAATTCTTCAATGACTCTATCTTGTACAGGTTGTATCTCCGAAAGTATAAGGCCTCAGGAGCTGAATTTTGAACCCAACGTACCTTGATCTATCTACTAAGTATCCTCCAAGCCGTTACTTCTGAAACATTGTAGAAAACAAGTTATAGTGAAAATCCCAAGGTGTCTTTGATGTAGTAGCGAAACCCCAAGACCTTGAACTCTGATACCATATGTTAAGAACCAAATATCAATATAGCATAGAAAAACCTCAGAAAAAGTACTCAATGCCTTGAAAAAGAGATAATTTCATATAATAAGCCTCTTCAAGGGGGCAACCTCCTTTTACCCCACTTAAAATGTTCAAGTACAAGATGATTCAAAATGAAAATGTCTCCTGGGTATATATAGGAGACTAGGAGGTATAACTACAACTAATAGCCTAAAGCCGACATAAATAAAATAACATTACTAATATAATATGCCCCAATTGAGGGGTAATGAGCCAATATTAGGGCTTAACAGCTTAATGTGATAGCTGTTCAGGGTGGCGGTGATTCTATGGCCTATAAATTGTGACCCGCCATCAGTAATTATTTCTCTGGGTAGTCCATACCGTACAAACAATTGGAAAAGGAATTTGATGACTACTTCTTCTGTTGCATTTGGTAAATCTTCTGACTCTACCCATTTGTTCATGTAGTCTGTTGCAATGAGAATATAGGCCTTTTGATTTGAATTTGGATTAAAGGAGTCGACGAAGTCCAGTACCCATCTTTCAAATGGTTCTATGACTACTTGTGTTTTCAAGGGCATTTCATCAGCCTGACCTGGTTTGCCCATCCGCTGACAGTTGTCGCATGTTTGAACATATTTCTTGGAATCTTTCAATATGGAGGACCAATAATAGCCCATTTGTAAGATTTTGTGTCCAATCCTACGGTCTGCAAAATGCCCCCCACAAGGCTCATCATGTCCTGCTTTCAGTATGTCATAGATTTCGTCCCCTTGTACGCATCGTCGGATCTGAAGATCAGTTGCTGTGTGGAAAATATATCCACTGATCCAAGTGAATCATGCGCTACGTTGGACGATCAGTCGCCTTTCCTTTGATGATAAATGTGTCGGCAATATTCCTGTTGCTAGATAATTTGCTACATCAGCATACCAAGGTGGTTTTGTGTCGACAGCAAATAGATGCTCATCTCGGAATTGGTCCTCAATTGTTAATGAGTCGTCTGTTTTTGGGATGCAGGACAAGAAGTCTGTGACAAGATTTTCTCTCTCGAGTCGATCTTTGATGGTGATATCAAATTCCTGCATTAATAATAACCATCGAGTGACTCTTCCATTAGTAATTGGTTTATTAGCTAGATATCTAATGGCAGAATGATCAGTATACAGGATAACTGAATAGCCTGTTATATAATGAAGAAATTTATTGATGGTCTGTATAACAGCTAAGAACTCTTTCTCTGTTACTATATAATTAATTTCAGCCAGAGTTAGATTCTTGCTAATGAAATAAATGGCGTAGGGTTTCTTTTCTTCTTCTTTTCCAAGAACAACGCCTATGGAAATGTCTGAGGCATCGGTGGAAATTTGAAATGGTATTTCCCAATTAGGTCCTCTCAACACTGGTGCTGTTGAGATCAATTTCTTGAGTCCTGCAAAAGCCACATCACATTTGTCAGACCATTGAAATTCTACATTACCTGTCAAAGCATGTAAAGGCACATCATTTTTTGAAAATTTGGCATAAATATGCGATAGTATCCTGAAGCACCAAGGAAACTACGTACCTGAGTTTGTGTGTGTGGAGTAGGTAGATTAAGAATTACCTCAATTTTTGTTGGGTCTAATCTAATTCCATCTGTAGAAATGTAATGCCCTAATACCACACCTTCTGTCATCATCATGTGACATTTTTCGTGACTTAAACATAACCTAGTAGCGATGCATCGTTCCAATACCTTCTCCAGATTATTCAAGGCTTGATCGAAGTCGTCGTCGTACGGGGTGAAATCATTCATGTAAACTTCAAGCCCTTCGCTAATCAGATCACTGAATATGTTGAGAATGGCCCTTTGGAATGTATTTGGAGCATTACAAAGTCTGAAGGGCAATACTTTGTAGGAAAAGGTACCCCAAGGACATGTGAATGTTGTTTTATCTTGATCTTCTGGGGTGATCTAGATCTGATTGTAGTTGTTGAAACCGTCTAGGAAAGAGAAGAATTTATTCCCTGCTAAGGTATCCAAGACCTGATCGATAAAAGGTAATGGAAAATGGTATTTTTGAGTAGCTTTGCTTAGTTCCTTGTAATCAACATAGATTCTCCATTTCCCATTTTTCTTTGGGATGATGACTAATGGGGAAACCCATCAACTATCTGAGATAGGGTATATAAAATCTGCGTCCAACAGCTTTTGTAGTTCTTCTTTAACAATATCTCTAAGGTGGGGGTTCAGTCTTCTTTGCGGTTGTCGGATAGGTCGGGTGTCTTTCTCAATATAAATGTGGTGTGTGCAGAGTTTTGGATCAATACCTTTCATATCAGAGTACTCCCAGGCAAAATCTTGTTGGTATTTAGAGAGGGTTTGGATTAGCTTTTGTTGTTGTTGCTCTTCTAGGTTGGCATTAATGTTCAGAGACTTCCCTGGTGCAATCTCAACTGATTTGTTGTTGTGAACAGCGGTAGTCATAATTTGTTGTTCCATTAAATCTTCCAGAGGGTCTCCCTGTGCTTCACAGTCTAGAACAGCTTGGAGAATCTTGCATGTTGGGTTACTTACGGTGGTTGGGTTGTTAATAAACCCACTGATTACATCATCATCTAGCTGATTCTTGTGCTTGAGGGCTTCTTCCATCATGAGTGGGGCACGGAGATCCTTCTCGGAATATCGTGGTGGTGGCAATTGCGGGTGTACGATCGTTGGACTAGGTTTGGTTGGAGTATATAAGATGAGATTCCTTGTAACCCCTCCTCTAACAATTGTCATTGTACCCGATCGGTAGCCTATGTATGTATCAGCTGTCGTGAGCCATGGTCTGTCCAATATCAATGGATTCTCTTCAAGTCCACTTCTTGGGTTGATGATGAGAAAATCTATGGGATATTCTCAAGAATCAACTGAAATGGCTATATCATGTAGTGTGTCGAGTGGTTTGACCACTGATCGATCGGCCAATTGCAACATAATCGGGGTTGGGTCGAAAGAGTGAAGTCCCAGGGCATTGCAGGTTTCCATAGTTAGAATATTGATGGCCACCCCCAAATCAACTAGGGTATTTGGAAAGGAACGGCCCTGAATCTGAACTGATACTATGGGGTTCCCCAGATCTGCATATTTGACTGGTGTTTCTCTACCCAAAATTATATCAGATAAGGCTCCCACTACATGAACTGTTGATGATGAATTTTTTATTTTTTTTACGGGCTTCCTCCCACATAGCTCCTTGATTGTCTTTGCATAGATCAATATGTATTGCAAGGCTTGCAAGAGTGGAATTTTGATGTATAAATTCCATAGTTCCCCTACAATGTTGAAGTCAGGATATACGGTGGTTTCACTATCATCAGTCTTTCGGGGAATGGAGGGGAGGGAATTGCATCCTTATCAGAGTCTTGTGATTTGACCGTGTTCCTCCCTTGCCTGATTTCTTCTGTTATTACCACAGTCAAGGGTGTTATTTTTGGTTGTTTTTCATTCCCTTGTTCTTGGGGAACGTCATTTTGTTCGGGGGAGATTATGCGCCCCGATCGTAACCGAAGTTCATTGCACCCTACTGTATTGATTTTCCCTTCTCCACTTTCCATAATATGGACGAGCTGAGCTGGTTATTGGGATTTGGGTGGGGTTGGGCAGGTAATTGAGGGCGCAATTGTGATTGGGGTAATGGGAGTGGAGTTTGTAATGGGGGTTGGGTTTGAGAGGCCATCCCCATAGGTTGGTTATTTATCCCCATGGGGTGTTGCCAGTTCTAGTTCCAATTTGGGTTTTGGGCAGTCGAGTTAGGCCATTGTGGAGGGTAGGTATTATTTGAGTTTTTCTAGGATGAGGTAGGGTATTGTGAATTGGGCCAATTGGAACTTGTAGTTGGTTGATGTTTCCAGTTGGGGTTTGTGGTGGGTTGGTTTGGCCAGGTAGGAATTGCAGGTGGGTACTACTAGGGCTGCCAATTCTGATTGGTAAATGGTTGACCCTACCATGTGCTGCCAAAATTTTGTTGTTGATTATATTGTCTAGGAAAGAAAGAGGAAGGGTCCTGAAATGTATTTTGAGGCCGGGACTGCCACTGACGGCACTGAGCCATCAAATATAATGGTTCTGTTTCCTCTTTTGTTTCTTTGAATACATCTTTCAATCTAGGGAGTGATAGGCATTCATCTGTGTCGTGATCCTTGGCGCAAATAGAGCAAACCTGAATTATATCCAAGGGGCATTCCCTTGGACCATGTTTCTTTCTACACCTGTGGCAAAATATAGCCAAGGTCTTCTCTGCCTCTACCTTTTTTTGTTTGGCCTGCAATACATCCAATTGTGTAGTCAGAGTGCTCAAAATATATGTTTTAAAGTTTTATAGGAGATTACCAACTTCAGCTCGTGTAACACCCCTGCTAGAGATGTTGTTGTTTCTTGTGAGGGATGTCCGCATTCCTGACCTGGTCCGTGTACTTCCTCGTGATCACCTAATACACAATAGAACAATATCTTTATAAGTTTCCTGATAAATGTCACCTTTCCCCATTAAATTCAATGTTTCTACCCATTCATCTCTCATGTCTTTGATCAGAGTTGCTTTGAGTACTTCACCTAGTAATGTACCATAGGGTGATCTTTGCAAATTATACAGAAATCTTTCGACATATTCTTCTAATGATTCATTTTGTTTCGCAGTCATTTGAAATATTTCATCTTTTAGGTCTCTGGTTCTACAATAATCTTGATATTTTAACAAGAAGGTTTGTTTCATCTGGTCCCATGAATTGATGGTTCCACCTCCCAATCCCATGAACCAGCGTAGGGTTGCTCCCTTCAAGGTAGAGGGGAATAGTTTTAATTTTTGGGGTTCAGAGGTGTAATCATACCCTCTACATAGGACATCAAATTCAAATAGGAATGCATCCGGGTCTTCTGAAATCAATCCATGGAAGGTTGGCAGGTTTTGTAAGGGGATTGCTTTCATGGGGGCATTGGCAATTGGGCCAACTATTGGATACTCCAGCGTGGAGGTCATGGGTTGTTGTTGATTTGGTTTTGCCATTTGATCGAAAATGTGCCAAAAATTTTCAGGAGGTTCTTGATCCGGGTGTTCTATTTGAAATTGTTGATTATTTGGTCCTCCAGGGAATTTGATTACACTCCCTTTATCTGGGATTTCGGATATGCCTTCTTCTTTCGCAGGAGACTCAGGGTCAGGTGGTGATGGTGGGTATGCCTTGGCGACCCTTCTAGTTTCTCCTAGTCCCTCCTCCAGATTATTAGAGCTTCCCTCTTCTAAGGAGTTGAGCAGTGGGAGATCTATATTATGAAATCTCTGCTCAGTCCCTTCATTTTTTCTATGAATCTCAGCATGGGTCGTAGTTGGTGAAATTACTGCCTGAGGGATTCGGGTGGGTCCTTTCCTAGGTCCAACCGAAGCTTGAGATTCACCCTTTTTTATGATTTTGTCTATGAAAGTGCTTCTTCCAGGGATCACCAAACCTTGGGTTTTGGTAATTTTTGGTGGGGGTTTTGGTTTTTCAAGATCCTTCTTTCTAGTCATACACACTTGACACAACAATAAAAGAAATTTCAATAAAAGAAAAAAACACCTATGAAACCTCTTATGTGTCAACTGGAGGTAAGCGTTGGCATAAGAATTTTACTTATTACCTGCGTAGGTTCTTACCTTCCGTCTTCAATACCTGTTCCTCCAGAAACACAACCTATGCTACCTTTGACATTCTCCCCGGCAACGGCACCAAAATGTTGGTGTCTAAAGATGTCCTAAAAACAACCTTAGTTTAACATTAATTTATCAACCCGGAGATTCGTCTTTTATCTCAAGAATATCAGCAAAGTCTATGCAGGTAACCTAAAATCGTGTAGCTAAACCAAATCTGAGTTCATCAACAATCAAGTTCCTCAAACATTCACCAAAGATTCTAAGAACTAATGGAATTGAAATCTGATCACTAAGATGCGATAAAATGGAAAGGAACTAATCAATCTATTGAATTCTCTTAACTAAAAAGCAATAATTGAATCTAAGTAAGGACTTGTAGAATTAATTATTAATTATGAATTCTGATTACTGGAAAGGAAATAACGAATCACTCTATCTACAGAAATAAACAACAATTGTAATCTAGTTGGAAGGGACAACTAATGTAACTTTTACCGAAAGGAAAAACTATTGTGACTTTAATCGAAAGGAACAACTATTGTAACTTTAACCGAAAGGAACAACAATCGTAAATCTAAGGAAAAGGAACAACGCAGATGAAAATATGAGGAACTGTCAAGTAACAACTTCAGAAATGGAAATCTTAACAGCAATCATTAATACTTGAGGGAAATAGTTGTCTTATATATGCAAACAATCATAAAATCATTAACACACTTATGCATTTATCATTGGCTATTGTAAAAGAGATCTGAATCACAAAATAGAAAACTTTGAACTAATACAATTACAGAACAAGGCAATAGATCCTTCAGACTGGGCCCTCAATCTTCAGAAGTACTACTATGAGAAACTCAGAACACAGAAATGATAGAAACACTCAAAACTTTCATTGATTCCATAGCTATTAAAACATTTACAAAAATTGCTTGCGTAGAGCAACTCTGAATCTAAGTACTTGAATGTGTTTTTTCCTTCTTTTTTTCTGGATCTATTACCCTCTTATATATTACAATAGTTTGGGTAAATCAAGCTATCCTGAGGATCGAAAGATCCTCAAGATTTCTTTACTATTATAAAGTTACAATATAGAAAATGCATTATTTTCAAAACTGCTTTGCGCCTAAAAAGTCTTCAACCTCCACTAGCTTGCGCATAGCCAAAATCTCTTTGGTTATCTTTGACAGTTATTTATCCAATTCTGCAACAAAATCGAACCATTCCAATTGTAAATTAGAATCTATTTAATAAAACTTTAATAACAAACCTAAGAGACATATTAATCATATTCTTTCATATTTATCCCTAACTATCTGAAGAATCAATCAAAATCATATCATGAACTGTGGGAAAAAGAAAGATATTTATACCTTTTTCGTAACCCAATAGTTTATCCTTTCCTTTTCTTTTATTGGTGTTGTTTTATTTGAAAGGAAATTTAGATGAAAAATGACTAACTTTACTGCAATGAAAGCATTTGAATGGTAACATACCTTTATATTTTATGAATCCCCTCTTTAGTTTCCTTACAAAATTAGCTACTTCTTCTTTTGATAAGTGTTCTAATGGATCATGTTCTTGAGATGTTGATGGTTTGATTGTTTCCTTAAAGATTGTGTCCTTTAGATCTAGTTGTTCTTTCCTCATCCTCATCTCATAAGTAATTAGAATTTCATGGAGCCTATCCATAGTCAGTTTATCTAGTTCATCCATTTCTTCTATAACAGAAACCTTTGCATCAAGTCTTCAGGGAAGAGATCTAAGAGTATTTTGAACTACTATAGTTTCTTCAATCTTCTCACCTAGCCCTTTCATAGTGTTTACAATCTCATCTACTCTGAGAAATAAGCCTAGGAAATTTGTATCTTCACTCGTTATTAGGATTTCAAATTGCATTCTAAAAGCTTGAAGTTTGGCCAACTTTAGTTTCTTGTATCCTTCATAATTGTTTACTAGTTTGTCCCATATTTCCTTTGTGGATTCCAACTACATTACTTTGACAAATTATGTTTCTACAAGTCCTCCTTGGATGGAATTCATAGCTCTTGTATTACTGTAGTAATGTTTCTTACCAACTTCATTAGTTGGAAGAGTAGTTGAGGTTTTATAACCATCTACCAAAATATACCAGACTTCCATCCCAAGAGACATCAACTAGGTCTTCATTCTGATTTTCCAAAATGCAAAATTTGTTCCATTGAACAGAGGAGGCATGGTTGAAGAAAAAGAATCTTGAATGGCCATAATTTATGTGTGATATTCCTTCCAGATGTTAGTGTTGTAGGGTAAATGAAACCTGCAAGGGTTATGATGCATTAGCATCATCGTCATCATGTAATGAGGCACAGTAAAAAGTGACTCAGCATCCAGCGCAGCACACTTTAACTAGTTTGGATCCCAAGGAGGGTGCATCACTTTAATTTTGAGACCTTTGTGATTAAATATCCCATGAGATATTTAGGCTAGATCCATTGTGTATTCTCCAGAAGGTATTAATTGTCTTTAATTCCTATAGGAATGTACAAATTTTGAGCGTCGACTCATATCTGAATTGTAATTGTTCATTTTGTGTAAACATATTAGTAGTAGGATGTTTTTAATTGTGATATGAAAGCACTATAATATTCTAGAGGGAAGGCTCAAGAAGTCCTTTCATGTATAAATTAATGTAATATATGCCCATAGGAGGTTTCTAAAGGTTGTTGAATCTCTTGTAAACTATTTTTGAAGAAATATAAAAGAAGAGAATTGTTTTCAATTTGATGAGACTGAGAACTTGTTCATTCTTCTGAAACTAAATACATGTTGTGTTGTTAGCTATGTGTATGAATGTGTATCTCAATGTTTTAGTGAATGAGTCATTGATTTAATTATAAGTTTCAATTGTTTCTCTTCTGTGAATCTTTGTGCAAAGAGTGCATAGTGCCAACGCAAGGTGTGTGGAGGATGAATTTCTTACAGGTTTAGCAGCTCGAGAGAGATATTGTAAGTTTACACACAGAGAGCATAAGGAGTGTTCCTAGACTCAAATTAGTGTAAAATATCAGAGGAGATATGAAGTGTAAGGAGTGCATAAAGCCAACACTTTTTTAAGTGTTGATAAATCTCAAGAGAGATAGCACAAGCCATGCGTAGGTGACTTTTTCAAGTCCAAAGCTCAAGAGAGAAGCATAAGGTATGCATTAGAGTTAGAGTCATTCAAGTGCCAAAGCTCGGGAGGGATAGCAAGTATAAGGTTCTAGGGAGGAGCAAAAGAAGAGGATAAATCCCTTTGTTTTAGGGCCGAGTGGACAAGATCTATTCGGGAGGATTTGAAATCCCTCATGGTCATTCGTTCAAGGAGAAGGTGCATAGTTGTTAATCCCCAAGTCCTTCAGACTTCGCTGCTTTGAAATATTTAATTTGTTTGTTGCAAATAAGGCCCATAGTCCTAAAGCTTCGAAGTCCCAGCATGAATATCCACCATAGATTAGTGGGTGAGTGTGAGTCGTTGGATCCTCGAGTGGTTCAGTGATTCAGCACTCTGGGAAAATTTGGTCGTTGACACCCAGGGTGGAGAATCTCCCGAATTCCTAAAGTCTAGAGTTAATCTTGATTGTAAATTAGCGGGTAAACGTAAATCGTAGGTCACAATTTATTTGGAATTCAGTTATCCGAGTGGATTTTGGGTGATAGTTGTGTGGCGTACAGAAGTACCGAAGCTCCGGAGCCCCAAAGTCTTTATTAGTCGTAGATCATGCCAAGGAATGTGGACCATTAATCCATAAAATCTTCAGGAGTTTGGATATTTTGGAGAATTTATGTTGGTTGAGGTTGGATCAGAGAAAAGTCTCGAAGCCCCAGAGTCCGGAGTGAACATGGACCGTTGATCCGAGAGAAAACGCCAACTGTCAAATCTATAGATTACGACACTTCGCCAGTTTGGAAGTTCTAGGTGTAGAGTGTTATGTTTGTAAATCCTTAGGAGTTTTAGAATAAAGGCTTCCAAATTAAACCTGAGTTCATGAGCATGACTCCGCTGGAGCAAGAGGACCCTCACGAATACAAATTTTCACGCAGTATAGGAAAAAGGCATGTGGTAAAGAGTTTAAGGGTTCTATGGGGAACCGAGAGCCACTTCAGTTCTTGTATAGTTTGATCCTAGACCAGTAGGTCACGTAGGCCCATAGAGCGTTTTCATCAAGTGGTATTAGATCAAGACAAATATCTCTGTGTGTAAAGAGATATATCGAAATCCATGCCACCGAGGAGACGCAAGGAGAGACTTGTAGCCAATGCAACTATGGAGGAGGAAATAAGACAAATTTGTGTAAGGTTGGAAACCATGGAAACAACACAAAGGAGAGAATGAGAGGCCGGTGATTTTAGTGATGATGAAAATGAAAATTCAGAAGAAGAAGAAGAAGCAGCAGAGGAGCAATTGTTGAAAGTTGTTGTCGAGATGGGAACCAGAGCGAAGATGGAAGTTCCAATGTATGAATGTAATTTAAATGTAGAAGAATTTCTTGACTGGATAAGTGCTTTAGACAAGTATGTTGATTATGAGGAGATTGATGATGAGAAGAAAGTAAAGCATGTGGTGACCAGGTTGAAGGGATGTGTAGCTTTATGGTGGGATGAGTTGCAAGCTAATAGAAGGAGGAAAGGTAAGAGAAAGATTAAGAGTTGGGATAGAATGGTAGCTAAGATCAAGGATAAATCCATACCCAAGGATTATCAGTTGAATCTATTCAGAAGGTTTCCAAATATGAGACAGAAGGGTTTTTCAGTGAAGGAATTTATTGAAGAGTTCTATAAGCTGAATATAAGAGAAGGGCATAAGGAAAATGATGAAGAGAAATTTTCTAGGTATATAAATGGATTGAGGTATGAAATCTAGGATGAGATTAGTCTAGTAATGATGAGGGATATACAAGATGCTTATCAAATAGCCTTGAAAGAAGAAGAAAAATTAGCAAGGAAACAGAGTCAGAGGAGCAGGGGAAAGAGTCCTAACTGAGGAAAAGGAACCACCAGAGAAAAGTTCCAAAAATCAAGGGGAGAAGTTGGAGGATTTAACAGTTAGAAAAATAGAGGAGGGAGTTCTAAAGGAGGATAATCTAGAGGAAGGAACCATTTTCCAATAGGTAGAGGAAGAGGCAGAGGAGGAGAATTCATGTGTTATGCTTGCAGGGAAATAGGGCACATGTCTTGGGAATGTCCTTAAAATAAGAATGCAGGAGTTAGAGAAGCTCACATTTCTGAGGCACGGTAGAGGAATGTGGAGACGAAGATGAAAGCAGAAGCATCTGAAGAGATAAGATCGCTCATGATGAGGAAATATCTTGTGAATCCAAAAAAAGAGGTACGAGAACTAGCCCAAAGAAACAGTTTATTCAGAACTTCTTGCAAGACTAAAGACAAAGTATGCAAGGTGATCATAGATAGTGGGAGCACTAACAATTTAGTATCGACAAAGCTGTTGGAAAATCTAAAGTTGGAGACGATAACACAAATGATTCCAGACAGGGTGTCGTGGTTGCAAAAAGGACATCAAGTCATGGTAAGTAGACAGTGTAAAGTTGAGTTTAAAACTGGTAGTTATAAGGATGAATTTTTATGTGATGTCATACCTTTGGATGTTTGTCATGTTCTATTGGGGAGGCCTTAGAAATATGACAAGAATGTCATATATGATGGGAGAAAGAATACTTATGCCCTTGAGAAAAATGGGTGTAAACATATGTTGTTACCATTAGAATATAAGGGAGTCAAAGAGGAGGCTAGTCCGAGTATACTTCTCATGAGTGGGAAGGATCTCTTGAAGGAGGTCAAGAAAAATCAGGAAATGAAGTTTTTTGTTATAGGTAAGTTGAAAGTCATCCTTATAAATGCTTCTATGAATGATTTTTCTATGGAAGTTCAAGAGTTACTGGATGAGGTTGTGTACATTGTGGTGGATGAGTTGCTTCATACTTTATCGCCCATCAGGAGTATTAGTCACCATATTGACCTTATTCCGGGAGGAAGTTTGTCGAACAAAGAAGCATATAGATTAACCCCTCGGGAGAATGAAGAGGTCAAGGAGCAAGTCCAAGAGTTGTTAGACAAAGGATTGATCAGAGAAAGTTTGAGCCTATGCAGTACCAACTGTCTTGAATGCAAACAAAGAGGGAGGTTGGAGAATGTGCACATATTATAGAGCCATAAACAAAATAACCATCAGGTATATATTTTATTTACCCATAATGGGTGATTTAATGGATTGTTTGAGTGGAGCTAGTTATTTTTCCAATATAGAATTGAAAAGAGGTTATTATCATATAAGAATGAGAGAAGGGGATGAATGGAAAACAACATTCAAAACAAATGAAGGACTATACGAGTGGCTTGTTATGCCATTTGGCTTAACAAATACTCCAAGTACATTCATGAGGTTAATGAATGAAGTGCTCAAATATTTTATTGGGAAGTTTGTGATTATTTATTTAGATGATATTCTAGTTTTCAGCGAGATTGAGGAGGAGCATTTAAGACACTTGAAGATGGTGTTGAGGAGGTTGCAACGGGAAAATTTATTGGTGAATTTGAAGAAGTATTCTTTCATGAAGACAAAACTTGTATATATGGGGTTTGTAATCTCTTCAAATGAATTGAATATGCATCCAGAGAAGGTGAGGGCTATAAGAGAGTGGCCTTGTCCAATAAGTGTGTTTGAAGTAAGAAGTTTTCATGGGTTAGCAAGCTTTTATAGAAAATTCATTAGGAATTTTAGGAGTGTTTGTGCACCCATGTTGGATACTATAAAGAAGAAACATGGATCTTTTGACTGGAAAAAAGAAGCCGAGAAAGGATTTTGAGTGTTAAAAGGAAAGATAATAGAAAAACCTATTTTAATTCTGCTAGACTTTAGGAATATTTTCCACGTCAAATGTGATGCAAGTGGAGTGGCCATTGGTGCAGTTTTAAGTCAAGATGACAAGCATGTTTATTATTTTAGTGAGAAGTTGAATGATGCTAAGAACAAGTATTCAACATATGACAAGGAATTTTATGCTATAATTCAAGCTTTGAAAAAGTGGAGACATTACCTTATACCATAAGATTTTATTTTGTATACCGATTATCATGCTTTACAATTCATAACCAGACAAGAGAAATTGAACCATAGACATGCCAAATGGGTAGAATTAATTCAAAATTTCACTTTTGTTATTAAGCATATTAGTGGGAGCGCTAACAAAGTTTCAAATGCTTTAAGTAGGAGATGTTTAATATTGCAGGAATTCCTAGTGGAGACTTTGGGATTTGAGCACCTCAAGGAGATGTACCAGAAAGACCTAGATTTCAAGGAAGCTTATGAATCTTGTGAAAATACTTTGTTAAGGGATATGAACCAATGGATGGAGTATTTAATCCAAGAAGGATTGTTATTCAAAGGAATTCGATTGTGTATCCCAAAATGCTCAATGAGGGACAATTTGTTGAAGGAAAAACATAGTGGAGGATTGGCTAGACATTTTGGCCATGATAAAACATATGTGCAGTTAAGTTCTTCATACTATTGGCCAAGCATGAGGTCTAATGTGAATAATTTTTTGGACAACTGTAGAATTTTCCAATATGCTAATGGAAAGTAGCAGAACACAGGATTGTAACAACCATTACCTATTCCAAACAGGCCATGGGATGTTATAAGTATGGATTTTGTTTTGGGATTGCCAAGAATCTAGAGGATAAATGATTCAATATTTGTGGTAGTTGAAATGTTTTAAAAGATGTCATATTTCATACCATGTCACAAAACAAGTGATGTTACCCACATAGAAAACATGTTTTTCAAGGATATTGTGAGATTGCATGGGTTACCAAGGAGTATAGTCTCAGACAAAGACAGAATATTTGTGGGACACTTTTGGACAACTTTGTGGAAGAAGATAGGGACAAATTTGTATTTTAGTTCAGCGTATCACCCTCAGATAGATGGATAGACTGAGGTAGTGAATAGAAGCTTAGGGAATCTGCTAAGAAGTTTGGTAACAGAACATAACATTTTGTGGGATCAAATTCTTCCTCAAGCGAAGTTTTCATATAATGACTCACAAAATAGGAGTACTGGTTAGAGCTCATTCTAGATAGTGTATGGAATGCATCCCAGAGGAATTTCAGAATTGAGATATTTGGGGCAAGTTGAATTTCGAAGTGCAGGAGTAGAAGATTTCGCTGCAGAAATACAGAAGTTGCATGATCAAATCAAAGGGTAGCTACAATATAGTAGCCAAAGATACAAAGACAGAATAGATCAGAGAAGAAAAGAGGTGAATTTTGAGGTTGGAGACCAAGTCTTGGAACATATGAGGAAGGAAATATTTCTAAGAGGGAAATATAATAAACTGAAGATGAAGAAGATAGGACCTTGTAAAATCCTCATAAAATTTGTTGCAAATGCTTATGAGATTGAACCGCAAGAGGACATTGGAATTTCACCAATATTTAATGCATCTGACTTGTATCCTTACAAGATGGATGAAATAGGAGGTAAAATTGAGCAAGAGGAGATTCAATGTATGCGACAGATTCCTGTAGCAGAGAAGCCTCAGATAGAAAATATTTTAGATCAGAGAATTTCTAAGAGAACTAGGAGAAAGGTTTACTATGAATGTTTGGTCAAATGGAAGAATCATCCAGTAGAAGATGCCAATTGGATAACTAAAGTAGACATCCAGAAGCATGGAAAATAAGTTGAGGAGCTCATAGAAAAAATTCCATGAATATTTTTTTCAGCGGTGTATGTTGTGGGAGCATCACCATCATCATTTAATGAGGCATGGAAGAAAGTGGCTCGGCATCCAGCGCAACACACTTTAAATGGTTTGGATCCCAAGGAGGGTGCATCACTTTAATTTTGAGACCTTTGTAATTAAAGATTCCATGAAATATTTAGGCTAGATCCATTGTATATGCTCCAGGAGATTGTCATTGTATTTAATGCATGTATGAATGTACAGATTTTGAGCGTCGACTCATATTTGAATTGTAATTGTTCATTTATTTTAAAAATCTTAGTAGTAGGATGATTTTAATTGTGATATGAAAGGACTATAATAGTCTAGAGGGAAGGCTAGAGAATACCTTTCATGTATAAATTAATGTAATCTATGCCTAGAGGAGGTTGTTGAAGGTTGTTGAAGCTCTTGTAAATTATTGTTGAAGAAATATAAAGAAGAGAACTGCTTTCAATTTGATGAGACTGAGAACTTGTTCATTCTTCTAAAACTAAATAGATGTTGTGTTCTTATCTCTATGTATGAATATATATCTCAATGTTTTAGTGAATGAGTCCTTGATTTATTTATAAGTTTCAATTATTTCTCTTTTGAGAATCTTAGTGAAAAGAGTGCATAGTGCCAACGCAAGGTGTGTGGAGGCCGAATCGCTTACAGGTTCAGAAGCTCAGGAGAGATAGTGTAAGTTTAAATAGATTGAGCATAAGGAGTGTGCCTACACTCATAGTAGTGTAAAAGATCAGAGGAGAGACGAAGTGCAAGGAGTGCACAAAGAAAACACTTCGTTAAGTGTTGATAAAGCTCAAGAGAGATAGTACAAGGTTGTGCATGTGACTTTTTCAAGTCCAAAGCTCAAGAGAGAAGTGCAAGGTATGTGCCAGAGTTTGATTCATTCAAGTGCCAAATATTAGGAGGGATAGCAAGTATAAGGTTCCAGGTAGGAGAACAAGAAGAGGAGAAATCCCTTTGTTTTAGAGCCGAGTGGACAAGATCTATTCGAGAGGATTCAGAAGCCCTCACAGTCGTTCATTCAAGGAGAAGGTACATGGTTTTTAATCCCCAAGTCCTTCAAACTTTGTTGCTTCAATAGATTTAAGTTTTTTATTGCAAATAAGGATCGGAATCCCAAAGCTCCGAAGTCCCAAAGTGAATCTCCACCATAGATCACTGGGTGAGTGCAAGTCGTTGGATCCTCGAGTGGTTTGGTGATTCGGCACTTCAAGAAAATTTTATCATTGTCACGTGGGGTGGAGAATCTCTCTAAGTCCTGAAGTTCGGAGTTAATATCAACCGTTATTTAGCAGGTAAACGTAAACCGTAAGTATTAAGTTATTTAGGATTCGGTTATCCAAGTTGTTTTTGGGTGATAGTTGTGTGGCATATGGAAGTCTCGAATCTCCAGAGCCCCAAAGTCTTTCTTAGTCGTAGATCGTGCCAAGGAATGTGGACCATTGATCTCTGAACTCTTCGGGAGTTTGGCGGTTCGACTATTCGAGAGAAGTCTTTTTGGTTGAGGTTGGAGTGGAGAAAATTTATGAAGCCCCAGATTCCAGAGTGAACAAGAACCATTGATCCAAGAGAAAATGCCAACTGCCAGATCTGTGGATTATGGCACTTCCCTAGTTCAAAAATTTTGGGCGTGGAGTGTTATGTTGGTAAATCCTCCAGAGCGTTGAAGTTTCAGAGCATCAAACTAAATTCTTCCAATTTAATCCCTAGGTCATGAGCACAACTCCACCAGAACAAGAGGACCCTCACGAATATAAATTTTCACGTAGTATGAGAAAAATGACTGTGGTAAAGAGTTTAAGAGTTATGTGGGGATTCGAGAGCCACTTCAGCTCCTATATAGTTCAATCCTAGATTGGGAGGTCATGCAAGCCCATATGGGGTTTGCATCAAGTTACCTCCCTTAGGCTCTTTCTAGACCTAAGACAGAATAGAGATGCAAGAAGAAAATTTTCCTAGATCTAATTCATACATGAAAATAATCTACGAGTTGATGGAATGAAATCTTTACCCAGTAATCATATGGTTTCCCCCACATGCTCCCTAGTTATTAGATTCCTGGAAGAATCCCTTCTCTCTTACCAACATGAATCTTCACACATAGAGACAAAAATAAAACCTTCACAAGATCAAACGAATCATGTATAAATGGATAATAGATCTAGTGACATAACATAAGAATATTAATTTCTTACAAAAATCATAACAATTAAATACAATCAAGTAAGGAGGAAATTCTTGTACATCTTCTATTAATGGACAAATTATTTACAACTTACAATCAATAAATTTGATGCAGTCCTTTCCCAAGTTCCTTTCTCAATCTCTGTAATCAAACTGCTAGAATATGTTTGATTTCTCCTTTCTCCCCCCATTTTTCCCATGAGAGACCCTCAATACATAGGATAATAGAGATAATATCAAAGGATAATCTATATGGGATCTCCATGCCCAAGATGAAAAGCTTCTCGATGTCGAACCATGAAGAATCTAGGGTTTAATATCATCTCACGAAATCAATCCTAAATAGGGAGTAACAGACCCAGTCATGCCCTGCATGATTGCAGGGAGTGAATGGTCTCCCTTTGAAATAGGACAAGGAGAGACCAACACTTTTTGGTCATGGGTTGTAAGGGGAAAACCATCAAACAAGAAAAAAGGGACTGCAAACTCAGGGGAAAAGTGGTATAATTTAATGTTTCATGTAGAAATTTCAATACAAATTAAGTATTTCCTGCGATTCACCTGATCTAACAATTATATGCCACTATTAAATACATAATCGCTTCTATTAATATTCTTGCGGAAATTTAAACCACGATCACAAAGTGAAATATCAAGAACACATAACATAGAAGTTTTTCCAGGAAAGTGTAAAGCTAAAAACCCCACTATCATATATTATGTATATCATGGATCATGAAACAATCTCATACAAAACTCTAATCCAAGATCTCTCAATACAATACAATCGCCTCACACTGTCATACAAAACTCAGCAAATACATGTGCCAATTCTGTCTCCAGACAGCCTGCCTCCTTTGCACAATCCCTGCAATTAGAATTCTCACAAATGAATTTGAATTGCCTAGTTTGCACATGCTCATGAGCATATCCACTGCATGTGTGATTGCATGAGTGCACTTCACTCAAATCATAACTGATATCCAAACTGTCCCTTTCACCTGTTATCTCAACTAGGTCTCCACTGGATTTGACATGCATGTAGTTAACCATGGTGAATCTTCAGTTGCATGTGAGTTCACTGATTTGAACTAATTAATAATTAATTCACTGAACTCTCACTAGTGTAAGTTCAGTTACAACTAGTATAATTGGGCTTAACTCACTTAACTGAGTTAAACTACTTCACAACTCTCATAACTACACTTATAACTCTATTGCAACTTCAAGTCACCTCCATGTCTTACCAGCCAACCTATGAACTCGAATTTCTCATAGTTAACTGATTTTCCATTTCAGTTAATTATTTCAAGTAATTATGAGATAATAGATT
>JASDQU010947018.1:20928-33099 GCA_032191745.1 Picea mariana
ACTGAACTCTCACTAGTGTAAGTTCAGTTACAACTAGTACAACTGGGCTTAACTCACTTAACTGAGTTAAACTACTTCACAACTCTCATAACTACACTTATAACTCTGTTACAACTTCAAGTCACCTCCATGTCTTACCAGCCAACCTTTGAACTCAAATTTCCCATAGTTAACTAATTTTCCATTTCAGTTAATTATTTCAAGTAATTATGAGATAATAGATTAATATTTATTGTCCAATTTATTTAAGGGAAAAGTAAATTAGACATATGTTTCTTGTTGACTTTTCAACATTTTAGACTGTTAAACTCTAGATGATGCTCATTATAAGGTGGTCGGGTGGAAAATAAATATATAACAGATGCCTCCTAAAGTGTGAGTTCAGAAGAGGTGTTTGATGACTGAAATACTTTACAAACAAAATCACATAGCTTTGAGCGAAGGAACCAGGAAAGAAACGATCATCAGTTCGGCATAATAATAACATCCCCAAGGAGGGCATACCCATGCTTGGTAATAAAAACTAAGCATAGCCGCCAAAATAGTACATTGTAGATCCATGCATGACTTAGAAAAGTAGATCATGGGAATGAAAGAATACACTGTGGATCCATGTCACAAGTGAAAAAATAGCCACGAACAAATACAAATGTGGATCTATGTCATAGTATACAAATCAATGATATGAATCGATGCTCGAGCAGTCTCTGAAGTACTCATGAATAACTCCATTGCAACTTGGGAGGGAATGCCATCAAGGAATGTGGTGGTCCCAACCCAAGGTATTCATCCAAAATTCCAATGGTATGAATCTACAACATGAAAATAAATGAGTTGAGGTCGAGCATGGTAGAAATCATCTGATTACTGGTCATTGATGTATACCATTAACAGATGTGAGTTAATCCACCGATGATGATGATGGACCTCAAGATACCTAGTACAATCGAGTGGGTGTGAATAACTGAGCTTAAGTCGAACAGTCGTAGATTCATTCAATAGTATCCAATGATGTAAGCCCACTATTGAAATGCAAGGGAATATGTCATTGATGTCTGCAAATCCCAGGGTACTGATTGGTTTCTAGATTTCAAACCTGCATAATGATTTGTAGTCCATGGGATGAAATATGTTGGAGGAGGTCCTTGATGTATCCCCCATCAATTGTACAAAACATATTGTGAAGAGTGTAATGGTAGAGCACAAATGACACAGGGATGATTGGGATGAATGGGCTAAAGGACTAAAAATGGTCGACACGGGCTAACTTCCCTTGAAAAAATCATCACGACAAATGACTTGACTTGGAAGCATTGAATTGATAAGGACCAAAACACTCACCATGGAGTAATAGAAGAGTGACCATTTAGTGGAGTTCAAGAACTCATGGAGATGGTAACAACTCAAAGACAATGGATAACCCAACTATTGGACATAGACGTAAAATAGGTACATTTTTCAAGGGAGACTCGATGGACAACTTCCATTTGTGAAGATGACTAGACGTAAAACCCCCCACTCTTTTTCTTTCTTTCATGTTTGAAATGAGTGCGAAAGAAAATAAAAGTGTGCTCGATATTTTCACCCATGGATTATTCTCAAGCCCGGGGTAGAGGATGGTGCTCGACGGTCTTTCCAATATTTAAGGAGTCTAGAAATATTCGAAAGAAAACTCCATATAAAATATCATGGATTTAACGATCCCAAGAAAGTAAATGATCATTTTTTCATTTCATATTTAGGGAGTTTGAAAGGAAAAAAAAGACTCCAAGGGTATGTTTTTTCATAAATTCAGTCTCCCAAGCCTGAAAAAGGATAAAAAAATACAAGGGAGAACTCTTCTAGCCAAGGTTGACTAGAGTATTATTTTTTTGTAATTAGTCTATCTGATCTAGAAAAGGGGTAAACTTACACCGAATAGGCGTCCTTCAAATCCAATTAACAAGTGTGAAATAAAACAAGCTCACTTGACAATTTTTTCATGTTTAGAGAGTCTAAAAAAATATTTAAAGGAGACTCCAGGGTGTACCTTTGTCAGGGTTGGTTACCGAGCATAAAAAATGGGTAATACTAAGCTTGGATGGAGAGAACAAGTGGTATGCGATGAATTTCCAAGTGTATGGAATGTGAATTTAAGCAATGGGCTGCAAAAGGACATGGAAAATGATGACCACTCTTAATAGCAGTTCTCATCCAAGGGTGGTGAAAATGTAAGCAAATAGGTCGTGAGTGGTCAAGCATGGCTACGGTGCGATAAACAATGGAAGAAAATGGTGATGGAGCAGTAATAAGCAATGAGACAACAATAAAGTGCGACCATTAAAACAATTGAAATGGTGGGAAACTAAGGTATAGTGTCAAAAATATGGACGGTTAATAATGAAAAGAGGGAAATGCAAGGAAAAACCTCTTTGTACATGCCATTTTTAGAGACACTTATCTCAATTTAAATGGATGTCCCCATCTTAAAAACATCCCTAGAATCTTGTCAACACATGTAAACTAGATTCCAGGGTCAACACGCATAGTGAAATCCTAAAAAGATTTTTTTTTTGGATTTTTTGGGATATGAGGTACACAAAAACAAAAGGCACTCACACCACACACCTATATACAAGGAACTATGTAGATCTTGATGATTTAGACAAAGGAGATCCCAATGCTAGGCTGAGGCCAAGGATATTTTTCATAATTGAGGAACTCATGAGCCATTATTGGCATCATATGGCTCACCATATCAGGTCCATGCCACATAGGAAAAAATATTTGCGGCCAAAGATACTCATCATGAGCATTTTTATGAGTGATGGGAGCTCCTTTATGGGATCCATAAGACATGAGGGAAGTACAAAAAAAAAATCTTCGACGGGGGAGATAGCAGAGAACTTAGTGGAAAGTTTTGAAAAAGATAAACAAGGTGGAAAAGGGTCAAGACTAGGAGGTAGACTGGATGGCCCAGCCAATGCCCCTAGTTTTGAAGCAAGATTCATCAGTTCCAAATGAGGGAGGAAGGTGTGAATATTCTCATCCTCTCTAGGCTTATCAATGGAAGCCATGACTTCTGGGATGTCCTTTTTTGAAGCCAGCTTAGTATCATGGAAATCATGTGAATTGAAAGAGTCAACAACTCGTATGGGTGGAGAAGGTTGATCACACTCCACATGAGGAAGGAGTTGTTGACAAATATCAATGGATTTTGATGAGATGGATGCTCCATGTGAATCAACATCCTCAGGATGAGGTACCACCCAAGGATCAACTGACCTGAGGGATTCACCGATAGATGAACAAATCATGTTGATAGGAGCGATATGGGTAGTGTCGGGTGCAGGAAGGGGGAATATCCCCATAATAAATGGATATTTAAACATACCTACACTAATGCTTTCGTACCCCCTAGAAGATTCACTTATGAAGGGAATGTTGGTGCTAGGATTATCTTGTAAGTTAGGTGTGCAATAATCCAGTTGGTCGATTGTGACTATCTTTCCTTGGTGGGGAAAGTGTTTGACATGAAATATAGTGGATGAAACAACCTTCATTGCATAGAACCAGGTGCAACCCAAGAGTAGATTATAGTCGAGTGTGGCATCCACCGCTTCAACTTCTATGGAGATAGTATTTCCCCCGAGCTCAATGGGTAAGGAAGTGAAAATTCCATGAGGTTTGAAAGAATGTCCATCAAAATATTTTAGGATGGTTGAAGATGTGGTGAGCTATGGAGAACCAAGGGATTTCCAACATGACAAAGACACAATTCAAGTGGCCTCTCCTTCATTGATCATCGTTCGAAATATATTATTTTTCTGACAACCAACTATGATTTGCAATGCAATTTGGTGTGAGATATGTGACTCACTTTGTTCTGTGTCAAAGGAAATAATATTGGAATCAGAAGGGTTGATTCCCCCCATGGTTGATAGAAAGTATTTCCTCTATGAAGGAGATCTCTGAAATACTTCGAGTGTTGACATGTAACATGGTGCTTCGGCGAGATCTTCCACTATGCTATAGTGTTGAGATGCTCGGGAATTTGGATTATGAGTAGTCCATTGAAGTACCTCTAAAGTGAGAGGGTCATTGGGTGGTAAATTCAGTGGAGGATCCTTTGATGAAGGTTCCCCTTCTTGGGAGTCGTATTTATTCACTCGGGTGGATGGGTTCATTGTATATTTAACCATCATAATATTTGTGGATGAGGACTCTACATTGCTCCCAGGTGGGTGTACAGGAACTTGTGTGATCATTTATTGTTGTTGGGGGAAAGGATTGGTTAATATCGCTAGTTGTGAAGGAGATCCCCCTCTCTCAAGGTATTGATGAACCTTGGAAAGGAGAGGGAATTATTTGGTGAAGTGGTCCTCCTTACATACCATGCAAGGATATTTCACCTTTCTTTTTCTTCCAACATTGGGGTCTTGGGTGTTTTTAGTCTCTTGTTGTTTAGACGATTTTTTGGATTTACCCTTGTTTTTATTCTTTCCTCCGGATTGATGAGATGAAATGGGTTGAACCGCATTCACCTAGGAGGTTTGTGGAAGAGAGGGAGGAGACTTGGTATTGGTACTAGTCTGCAATTGTGTCGCGGACTATGATTTTATGGAACCCACTACACCATCAACATGGGATCCTGGGGCTAGTTTTGACCGATCATTCGATGGTTGAGGAGCATGAGGGATCATATCATAGAGTATACCCGATTGGGAATATACCAAGTATAAATATTGAGCATGTCTAATCACTTTCTCCTCGGTAACAACGCCTCCCATGGTAACATATCTAGCAATGGTGGGAGAAGTGACTTTATGAACCAATATACCAGGTGTTGGTCCATAATAGTGGCTTTAATCAACCGTCGTCATCGCCTCCATTCATGAATATGATAAAAAAATATGAGTGGAGTTGTATTGTCGAAGTGAGGTTAAAATATCAGTACCGATCTCATATCGAATGGGCAGTTAGAAGTGAGTCAAGAATTCCATGGCAAGAGAATCAAAATTGAGAAAGGAGTTTCATGGCAGTTCAATATACCATTTTCCCACAGAACCTATGAGAATTCTCTAGAAAAATCTCAACCAAATGGAATATTCCACCAAGGAGTTAGAATAACACCATATATGGAAGGGCATAACATGGTTGTTAGAATCTTCTGTAGGTTTTTCATCAAATTTTGGGACGTCGGACGGTATTTTGGCATGGATAGGGGGCCAAAACGGGGCATGATGTATGGGATCGTTTGTCAAATGTGACCAATCTGGCATATCTAAGGTAGCCAAGAAAGGAAGTTGTCATTTTTATTATGAATACTAGTAATACAGATGCGACATTGGAGTACCAATAGGACCATATGTAGGTTGGGATGGCATGTTAAAGAATGATGGTCCACCCATATATGGTTGAGTGGCTTGGGGAGTAGGGAACATGGGGTTCATCAGTTGAGTGGGAAAATATCCTTTTGGAGTGATTCCTGCCAAATTGGGTTGACCCCATGGCATATTTGGCACTCCTGGATATCGTAAACCACTATAAAGACATGTAGGGTTTTCCAGAGCATTCTTCCCCCAGAATTGATGTGGGTTTCTAGTGTGGGATTGTCCCCAAAATGGCGGCTAACCTCTAGCTAGTTATTGACCCCAAATAGGTTATTTCCCCCCCAGATGGTTGGTGCATCCAAGTAGGTTTTTTTCCTACAGATGAAGTTTTCCATCCAGGTTGTTGTTGTCCGCAAATCGTATATTGTCCCACAGCCGAAGGTTTCCCTCCAATCAGAACTTGACCTACAACTGAAGGTTTCCCCCCACTAGGAAATTGACCCATAGTCGAAGGATACTATATAGCAAGGTATTGGAATACATACAAAGGTGGCCCTCTAGTTGTAATGTGCCCCCCAGGTGTATGTTGAATAGTTTATGGAACTTTCATTGGGTTAAAAACTTGATTGGGTAGAGGAAAAATGAAGCTACTTGTCACCAGACCTTAGGTAGCAGCACTGTTGGGAACTAGAGTAGATGGAGTCCACAAAGGATGACCAAGTAATGTTCTTGGTGTATGCAAGTGTGAAACTAGATATGTGGGAAGAGAAGTTGTACTCGCCGACTATTGAGTCAGGGTAACAGGGGTCAACGATGTTTCCCACAAAGAAGTGGTTGAAGTAGTAATGTGTGCTAGAGAGATTATCTTAGGACCAATTGGGGGGATCAATATTCCATTTGTATAGTTAGATGTTGATGCATGCATGCTAAAATATTGCCTACTATACATATCAGGTGGTAAATATTAAGAATAAAAAGCATCATGATAACTCATTGAAGGTAACTCAATGAGTGGTTGACCAAAAGTGCCAGTCAAAGGTGGATTTGTGGAAGAGGGAAAAACTTATTCCGTGGTTTTGACCACTCCTTCAGGGTGGCCACTTGGGGGAGCTATTCTCATGATTTCATAAGCAACCCCTCCATTAATAGTTCCTTCGTTAGAAGGGTTCTGTGGCAGATTGTGTTCTTCGAGATCCAACCCTTGCACTCTCTGAGATCTTCAGAGACCTTGGTCAGCCATGGTGAAAGTATAATATAAATAATGATCCATGAGGCCAACTATGGATGTAGAAATAATACACCCCTAAGAAAAAAATCTATAGGTAATAAACCAAACGACAGTAGATAGAAGAATCTTCCGAAAAGGGGATGTCAAGTCGTCAGTGAAGCCAAACATATTGGCAGGATAACAAAATATGAAGCTTTTGCATAGGACTGAATAAAATTGGACTGGAAATACTCCTGAGGACCTTGAACATATTCGATATTCATGAAGCACTAAGACCAAATGGACCAGTAACATGCAAACAACTCCCAATATATGTTCATTCCACTACGATTGGTTAAGATTTGGAGGGTTAATCTTCATTGCTCTTCCACACACAACCTCGTGTTTAGCCCCTGTGTTAGAGGGGGTTCTCGGCTATGCCTATACACTAGTTGTATTTTCTCTCTCTTTAGTGTTCTACAGTCTTGTCTAGTAGTCTTAGACAATTTACTCACTTTTCCTAGTCCAAATATTGTAGCTCTAAACTATTGTTGGTGTACTAAAAACAAAAATGTCTAGTTAATTTTAGTGCATTGGTTGATTTTGATAATTGGTTTTACTCATAAGGGTGTATGAATTTGAAACTAATGATGTGATGACTTGACTCCAAAATGATGCAAAAAGAATGAAATGCAAATATTTTTCTTTCAATTAATTCTATCTGCGAGAAGGAGAAAATATATTTTTCTTCTTAATGTAAATAAACACCCAAAAGCATGCAACTTTCACTTTTCTTTTTTCAAATGGAAAAATTTTGAAATGCCAAACTATCAATTTAATGTTCATGAAATCCTAAAAAAAACAATATCTTTCAACTATGTACCAAGATACTCCAATTATAAAAGTAGGATGGGAAATTTTTGTTTTCTTCTTTCCAAATCACATGAAAACTCAAAAGAGACACTTCTTTTGCTTTTGATTTTAATCAAAATGAAGGTATTCAATGACACTTTGCAAAGAAATCAAAAGTGAATGAAGGTGGAGAAAACAAGTACCCAAGGAATAAAATATTCAAACACAAGAATGTCGTCAACACAAAACTCAAGCTTTCAATGGTAGAAAAAAGTTTTCAAATAACTTGAAAAAATATTGCACTCTAAGATGAGATGCAAATAAAGAGAGTTGGATTTGTTTAAAAAATGGAAGAAAATCTAAAGGAAAACCCTAAATATTTTTAAAAACAAATGAACTCTCTTCAAAAAACTATCATCAACACTAAAACGAAGGAATGGGATTAAATGACCTAAACCGTACCCACAAAACAAAAAGTTATTTTAATCAAATAAACGAAATGGCACACAAAAGGAAAGATTTCAAAATGACTTTGAAAAATGTTGCAACAATGACTATTGGGACAGATATGAGAGAGATCTATAGGGGTTGAAGAAAGGATAAACACAGATCTTGGCTTTGTCTGAAGGATTCCCCTTCAAAAAATGGATTTTAGAGCCTAGTCGCACCTTGTTAATGACCACAGGGTGACCACAAAGCATTGGTCGCTCCTTGTAGAGGACTAGAGGGTGACCAAAAAGTATCGGTCACCCCTAGTAGTGTGATTCTTGGTTTGGTCTCTCCCTGCAATGGAGCAACTTGCAACCAAAATGGTTTGGTCTCTCTATGGGCACGGATCACCCGTGACCATGATCGTGCAAGTGCGAAAGATAACATATTTGGGTCTGAAAAATTACAAATATCTTCGGAAAAGACTTACGGATAGAATGAAAACAAAAATCAAAGCTTAAAACAGGTAAAGATATTGAGAATCTAAATTAAAAAGTTGAGGAAGAAACTGACTAAACAACAATGACTTCCCTAGCGAAGTCATAAGTCTTTTTTAGGGTAAATGAACCCTGTAGGATTTATCTCCATTATGCTCTTCCTAGACCTAAGACATAATAGAGATGCAAGCAACATATTTTCCTAGATCTAATTCATACACTAAAATAATCTATGAGTTGATGGAATGAAATTTTTACCCAGTGATCAGACGGTTCTCCCTGCATGCTCCTTAGATGTTAGCTTCCTCGAAGATTCCCTTCACTCTTACCAACATGGATATGCACACATAGAGACACAAATAAACATTTCACAAGATCAAATGAATCATGTATAAATGGATAATAGATCTAGTGACATAACATAAGAATATCAATTCCTTGCAAATATCATAACAATTACATACAATCAAGTAAGGAGGAAAATCTTGTACATCTTCTATTAATGGAAAAATGGCTTACAACTTACAATTAAGAAAGTTGATGCAGTCCTTTCCCAAGTTACTTTCCCAATATATGTAATCAAACTACCAGAATAAGTTTTATTTCTCCTTTCTCTCCCCCCCCCTCCCTTTTCCCATGAGAGACCCTCAATATATAGGATAATAGAGATAATATCAAAGGATAATCTACATAGGATATCCATGCCCAAGATAAAAATATTCTCGAGGTTGAACCACCATGAATCTGGGGTTTAATCTCATCTCACGAAACCAATCATAAATAGGGAGTAATAGACTCGGTCATGCCCTACATGCTTCCAGGGAGTGATCGGTCGCCCTTTGAAAGAGGACAAGGAGTCACCAACATGTTTTGGTCACGAGTTGTAAAGGGACAACCAGCGACCAGAAAAAAAGGGATTGCAAACTCAGGGGAAAAGTGGTATAATTTAATGTTTTAGACTTCTAACCTCTAGATGATGCTCATTAGGTGATTAGGTGGCAAATAATTGTATAACAATTAGGATGTTACTGAAGGAACTTGTGCTCTGATATCAATTGTTATCATTTATAGTAATATTGAGAGGGAGGGTGAATCAATATTATTCCAGATTTAAATTTTTCTTTCCTTCCAACAGATTAAGATTATTTAGAATTGCTTACATAAATAGAAATACATGCAGAACACAAAACACAACATAGAAAACACATTACACTAGAATTTTGACATGGAAACCCAATGCGGGAGAAAACCATTGAACATATTTATTTATGTTCTTTTGCAAGAACCAACTTAAATTTTACAATTATTTAGCTTAGCAAGAACCCACCTATCACAAATGAGGACACCAATCCTCTCATACACCAACCTGAAGCTAATGAAGACACCAATCCTCTCAGGACCAACATGTCGCAAATAATGAGGACATCAATCCTCTCATGCACCAACCTATCGCAGATAATGAGGACATCGATCCTCTGTGAGATTCAACTTACCCTAACACCACCCTTCCACCCTAAATTTAGTTTAAAAATGTTCTTACATAATTGGACCTTTCTCTACAAAAATTAATCTAATAGTTTTGTTGAACAGTTACATGTCCTTTTTATTCTTTGTTCATCAATGCAAAAATTAAATCGAGTGCATCCTTTTTTATAGTTTTTTTTCTTGAGTTCCCCTTCCTATATGTGGATGCATAAGAGTTACATTGTGGAAAAATTTTGACCAGATCAAACCTCTTTCAGTTACACTTATGTCTAAATAACGTACATGGACGCATGACAGTTACATTGTTGAAATTTTTTGACCAAATCAAATTCCATTTAGTTATGTGTGGAAAAAAAATTGTTCTGGACATTTTGACTAACTCAAACAGACCAAACCTTTCTTCTTTTACCAAATCATTCAATGTCGTAGTAATTTAAATTCCGGTTTACAAAGAATCTACTATGCAAATAAAATAAGGGCACAAGATACAGATCACAAGTATTCAACCTGTCACACGTGCCTTGCAACATACTCACCCAGTCACCCCACCAAAATAAGAGCTTGCCCTGGTGACTCCAAATTTCCTCTTGTCCTGCCATAATCCACTCTATCACTCATCACTTTGCTCAAGGAACCTTGTGATCTTTTCACATCCATCGTTTCACTGTAGCACAAACATCACATGATTCACTCTGTAATTGCAGACAAGGGAATTTGTTGCAGTCTGCTTTACTTATGAACTGTGTCATAGGTCATCCTCCTGTTCTGCATGCACTCCTAGAAGAATCAATCAATTTTTTGATTTATTTTGCGTTGTTGATCCCTTTTTCCTCCAAACCTTCTGTGCACTTATGTATTCAAACTTTCATGATTTCTTGATTTATTCTAGGAGTTCCATTTCATGTGGATCTGTGATAGTGCAGTAGAAATAATCCTTATGTGCACTTCCTCTATTGATGTTCCAACTTCCCACCATATTGTCTGTGCACCATGTGAACATCAATAACAACATATGCTCAACAAATAATACTTTCGTGCACTTCATCTACCTGTGTGCCAACTCTGTACCATATTGTATGTGCACCATGTGGACATCAATGACAACATCTGCTCAATAGGAATTGGTCCCTCTTTTATGGTTCAAGATTCAAATACTTCAAGGGGAAGTTGATGACCAAGTGGTTAGGGCCCTACACTATTGAAAAATGCTATGATAATGGTTCAATTCATATCATAACCATTTATGAAGAATGAATTCCCTTGCTATTAAATGAATTCAGGATAAAAGTTTACAACAAGCCAATGAGAAGGGAAGAGTTTACAACAACAATGAAGACACAAAATCTGGATTTGATTAGTAGTAGAGATTCTCTCAATTCATCCAAATAACGAGATATGAAAAAGAAAAAAAAGAGAGAGAGAGAATAAAATACCTAGATGAAAACCTCCCTTAAGCATCTAGGATGGATCTGTGGGTGAAAACCTACAATGGAGGCAGTCTCAAATATAAGAAATAAAGAAATATCGTCATCAGTAAAACCTCCACATAGGCTTGATGAGGTAGGGATTTGGAAAAAACCAGCAATGCCACCTCTTCCTTGAGAAAAAGTAAATAAAAAAGAAAAAGAAAAAAAGATAATTTTTTTAGAATACTAATGTTGTTGTTTTGCAGGTACCCAAGGACTTCATTTGTAGCAACCATCTACACAAGAATAAAATCAACAAACAACCATCTACAATTAATAAGGGTAGTAAGCATTTTTTAGTTTATTTGCACTTCCAATATCATCTTCCATACATAACACTTTCCATTGTTTTCATTCATAAATCCTTTCTCTTTCCTTTTCCTCATACATCAATAACACTTTCCATATTCAACATTTTACATTTTCCCCTTTGTCTCAATAAAATTGATCTATATGGTAATCCTGTTGGATTATTGAGAGGGGGGGTGAATCAGTGATAACGTAATTATAATCTTTTTCTGCAAATGTTATATCAATGTAGAATTATTATCCAATAATGAGCATTAATAAATAAACAATCACACACATACACAGTACACCAGTGTTTTACGTGGAAACCCAAATCAAGAGAAAACCACGGAATGCTTTTTCCTATATATCTTGAAGAATTACATTCATTGGAAGCACCAACTTCCTTTGTTTTCCAGCTGCAACTAGAAGGAGGCTCCAACCCCCTAGTTTCTCAGGCTACAAATTGAGGGAAGCTCCAACTCCCCAAATCTCTGGCTACAACCAGAAGGAGGCTACAACCGCCAATGTTCTCCGGCTACAACTGGAAGGTGGCTACAACCACCTGTCCTTGCCCCATCCTGCCACCCTGAAGTAGAGGTAGAATGATGGAACCATTGTCACACTATCACTGT
>JASDQU010947019.1:6390-32223 GCA_032191745.1 Picea mariana
GTAACAAGGAGGAGTGCTAGATTGAGAAAGTAAATGGAGAGTATGGCAGATCCTTTTTTGAGGGTGGTTACTTTTTGCAAGCTTGAAGTGCTCAAGGAAGTATGATATTTTCAATTATGCAGGCATCTATAGGCTCCTAGTCCATCATCTAAGACTTTTTTTGTTTGGAAGAGTTGTTGCATCACATAGAAAAACACAGAGATTTTGTAGTGTCTAGTGCTATGGAGTCATCTACACATACTTTTTTGTAGTTGCACTACCAAAGGCGCTACAGAATCACCTAGCCAAACACGGGAAGGGAGCTATAGAATCTACAAAGAAGTTTTACAAAGGGAGCTACGGAATCTGCAGAGCAGTTTATAGGAGGGCGCTATGGAATTGGCTACTGAATGCTCTACGGAATGGCGCTACGAACTAGACATTATAGTCATAGGTTTTGAATTCATTACTTCCTCTTGACTTTGATGATTTGGAGGGAACCAAATATCAACAGGTGGCAACTAGAGATCAACATACAAGCTTGGAGGACACATGGCACTAGAGAAGATGTGCCCAAGCAGCAGCAAGACATGTCATTCATATTTTTTTAGAGTGGTTGCCAACAAGCTCCTTGATTTTAGCAGTTTGTTATATCTATTGGTACAGATGTTAGACTAGTAGATTTTTGTGGAGAATCCTAGGATAGGAATGCCAACTCGCACATATAGTTGTTGTCTATTGTTTTGATTACAGATACATGAGATGAATGATAGGTTGGGGTTCGAATGGTTGAGCAGAGCTCCCTATTTTGTAATATTTTGACTAAACAGAGTTGGTCTCTGGTTATGCATGAGACTCAAGATATTTTCATTAATATAAGTTAGTTTCCTTTCATCATCTTGTTTCCTCTTATTCTGGAATGCTCATGATTGGATGACCCATATGAGATGTTGTTGTTTTGTTATAATGGATGTTTAATGATAATGCTGCTATGAATATTTTTCAGTGTTTTAAACTTGAATTTCAAGAATGTTCTTATGACTGAGTTTTTCTTCACTTAGTTGATTGAAGGCCTCATGCTTATAGCAGACTTATCAACCTTCCTCACTAAGTCTTCCTTCTATTCATTTTCATCATTAACCACTGACTAAAGTTAATCAAAACCTCATTTGCTTATGCATGCTAGCCCAGATTTCTATGTTAAAACATTCTTATGTTGAGTTTTTGTCCATTTGACCTTTAATCATTCATTTATATTTAATAACCTTTTGATGGGTATTGGGCTTATCCTCTTTCAATCTAAAGGTGATTCTTAGTTATAACAACAAGAAACAAGTTTAGCAAAATTAGAATGGTATAAGGACATAATATTCTATTTGAAATCTAGTCAATCTCCTCTTGAAATGTCTTCCAAAGAAACGAGAACCTTGAAAACAAAGACAAATAAATATGTATTGGTCTCAGGATTTCTTTTCTATATGAATTTTTATGGAATTTTATTAAGGTGTTTAGATGGCTCAAAGTCCAAAGAAATAATTCAAGAATTTCATAGTGGGGCTTGTGGTGAACATTTTTCGCCTATTGTAACAACTCATAGAATCATTCGAGATGGTCATTATTGGAAAACAATATTTAAAGATGTGTATGAATTGATTAGAAAATGTATTCCATTTCAAACATTTTCAGGGAAAATCAAAAAAGTTGTGATGCCATTACAATCTACAATAGCAGAGAAACCATTTGCACAATCGGGTTTCGATGTGATTGGTCTAATAAATCCAAAGTCTAGTAAAGGGCATGCTTATATCATCACTACAATTGATTACTTTACTAAGTGGAAGGAAGTCGTGGATTTAAGAAACGTAGACTCAGAGCACTTGATCCACTTTGTGTATTTCCATTAATTATAATTCACCTTACATAAGTGTTGGAATTATAATTAAATTTTACGCTAAGAAATTGTTATGGTTAAACTATAGCCATATTATAGTATTAATGTTCATGATCCTTTTAAATCGATTAAATTGGCCATAGATCATAAGATGAATTATTGACTTGGTGGTGGTAATAAAGTTACAATTTAATTACCATGTGATTATCCAGTGTAGGAATGAAATTCCTTAAATAATTAAAATATGTGCATACATCTACGTACATAGATATATTTTACATCATCAGAATGCTCAAGCATAATTATTATTTTAAATTATATTCATATCGGTTTATATATATATATATATATATATATATATATATATATATATATATCCTAACTTTGTGGTATATATATATCCTAACTTCGTGGAATTATAAGATAAATGGATTGCAACCTTAACGTGCGAAAAAAGGTTTAAATTGTAGCTCCTTTGATAATTGTATACCATTCAACCATGACTATAATTAATACATTTGTGTAATGGTGTATTACATGCTCAATGTTATTTTTTAATTACTATGAATGTTAATGGGTGATCAATGTTTAACGTTCATATATTCTATTATCAATTATAATGTGAAAGGTCTATTGAGAATAAAATTAATGATGAAGTACTAATCACGCAATTTATGGAACCTATTAGATTAGTTCTTTTGATGAACAAGTTGATTTTATGGTTAAATAAATTAGTTCATGAATAGCTAGAATGGGAATGGTTTATGACTGTGAAGAGTCCAGCACTGCGAGCAATGATTATGTGTTCTGAAGATCCTAGCCTTGTAGGTGTAGGATGTTGAGTGGGACGGAAATGCTGATTTTTATTATTCTTTATGTAATTTATGTTGTCAAATTGCTTATAAATTTTAAGATTAAATTTTTGTATGGTATTTGAGAAATGTTGATAATTGACGAACACATTATAAGCTTCATAATAATTCTTCTTCATTATAATTATCGTGCATGGAATATGATTATTTAATTTTGTTTTTGGTTATTGTCACAAATTGAATATCTTATTAACATAGCACTATATATATATATATATATATGGAATTTTACAGAGCATGAACTATAGGCATTACATATGGTATCATAAAAGGGCTCAACACTTTGGACAGTGAACCTGACACAAACTTTTGTTCTTGCATGAATTAATATGTATAAAATTATAAACTAACTAAATTGAAATTATGTGTATTGCAGGTAATAATGTATAGAGGAGGAAGAAGGGGTAGGGGTAGGGCTGCGAGAGGACACAATATGCCTCCTTCGGTGTCATAACCTACACCAAGAAATTCACCTCCTCGATAAGAGGAGCAAACCCTAGTACCATAACAAATTTTTTCAAGTGATGTAGTAAATTTGATGAGATATTTTCAGAGAGTATCTAAGGCATTGATGAGTAGGATAGAGAGAGAGGAATGGGGATTATATGTGCCTATTGAAGGGTCGAAGAACCTCTCCCACAATCAATTACATCAAGAGCTATAAAATATTAAATTCCCAGAATTTTGGGGATCCATCGATGGTCAGGACATCAAGGCTTGGCTAGAGAATATGGAAATGTGATTTTCCTTAAGGGACTACACCTCAAATATGAAAGTTTATATGGGTGTTTTCCAACTTAAGGAGATGCTCTTTTGTTGTGGAATATGCTTCTGCCATAGCTGGGAGTGAGTATTTCTGACATTCCGGGGAGTTGTTCGAGGAACACTTCCATGAGATATATTTATCTGAGGATTTCATGGAGTGTCAGCTTAATGAATTCAATTCTCTTCGTCAGGGAGGATGATATTTACTTGAGTACTAGGTAATATTTATGGATTTCTTATGGTATGCACCACACCTCATCACAGAGAAGTTGAAGGTCAATAAGTTTTTCTATGGATTGAATTTCAATATCAGGGAAAGAGTGAGGATTTTAATGCCTCAGACCTTGCACGAAGCAGTGCAGAAGGTTATCATTGCAAAAGAGGAGATCAATAGTGGTGGACAGAGTAGCCNTCGGGATTTGCAGCTCCTAGGACATCACCAAAGCATTCAGTCAACAAACCTGCATCAGTGTGCAAATACGCACTAGGAGGCCAGTTTTCACAACGCCCCGACTCCTAGCTATCCACCAGAGACCACCGTATCGACCACCTACCCAGCAACAATATAGACCAATATAGAAAAACTTAGCAGCACCTCAAAATAGCAAACCAATAAATCCCCAATATGGAAGTAGGAGCCAAGTTCATAAGAGGGCGTGTTGGACATGTGGAGAACCACATTATCAGAGAGACTGCCCCCAGGAGTAGAAGGGAGCTAGTAGAGCTCGGGGTCAGACAATTGTGGGGGATCTGGGAAAGGCCCACAGGATACATGTAGCAATGAATAATTGCCATGCAGAGCACCAGTCTACTGTGATTGAGACTACATGTAAAATTAATAATCAAAAGTTTTCAATTTTAATAGACCCAAAAGCAACTGAGAGTTTTATTTCTCGTGATGCATTCAAAATATTAAACGTAAAATTTATCAAATAGAAAGAATTTATCCAAGTTGATATGGTGTCTAGAGAAAAACAAAGAGTTGGAGGACTAGTSAAGGATTGTGAGATTGACTTAGGTGAATGTATAGCTAAGGTACCATTATATATCACAATCCTAGGATCATACGATATTATGATTGGTATGGATTAGTTGGAGACACATGAAGCAATCTTAAACTGCAAGAAAAAGAAGTTATCTTTTGTGGATGACTTGGGGCAACACAAAATTTTAGTAGGAAAGAGCCAAAGGGTGTCCTTAAGATTTATAATTTCCTTACAAATTAAGAAGAGTATGAGGAAGGGATGTACATTGTATGAGGCATTAGCCATGAATGATAAGGAATACACTCTTAATCTAGAATCATACCCAGTAGTGTCAAAATTCATGGATGTATTTCCATAGGAATTGTCTAGATTGCCACCTAATAGGGAATTGGAGTTCGCTAGTGAACTCAAACCAGGTATTGAACCTATTTCTAGAACGTTGTATAGGATGATCACACCAGAATTGCAATACCTTAAAATGAAATTAACAAAACTTTTGGACTTGGGACTTATACGGCTAAGTATATCACTGTGGAGAGCACATGTGATCTTCATAAAGAAAAAATATGGATCGTGGAGGATTTGCATTGATTATCATCAATTAAACAAAGAAACGATTAAAAATAAATACCCACTGCCTAGAATCGAGAACTTGTTTGACCAAATGAAGGGAGCAACAGTGTTCTCAAAGATAGATTTGAGGTCGGGGTATCACCATTTAAGAATTAAAGAATAGGACATACCAAATACCACTTTTAAAACAAGATTTGGACATTATGAATTTGTTGTACTACCTTTTGTCTTGACTAACGCCCCTAGAGTGTTTATGAGCTTGATGAATGGAGTGTTCCATGAGTATTTGGATAAAAAAATTAAGTTTTTTATTGATGACATTTTAATTTACTCTCAAAACCAAGAGGAGCATGAGGATCACTGAAGATTGTTTTTACAATGTTTAAGGGAAAAAAAATTGTATGGAAAATTATCGAAATGTTCATTTTATGAATCAAAGATACATTACTTGGGACACATCATTTTGGGAGAAAGGATTTTTGTTGATCCAGCAAAGATAGAGACACGAAGTACAAATTTTTATGGGATTAGAAAGGTATTACCAATGATTTGTTGAATGGTTTTCAAAGATTACAAACCCCGTCATAGAGCTACGGAAGAAAAATAAGAAATTTATTTGGACTGGTAAATGTGATGAGTAATTTCAAATATTGAAAGAATTATTAACCACCACACCAATATAAAAGATACCTGATATGGATCAAGACTTCTTAGTATGCACGGATGCATCTAAGGAAGGATTAGGAAATGTTTTGATTCATGAAAGAAGGGCAATAACCTATGCATCAAGGAAAATCGGACTCCACAAAGAGAACTATGTGACTCATTATTTGGAGTTGTTAGTTATATTCCATGCATTGAGGATATGGAGGCACTAACTAGTAGGTAGGGAATTTGAACTAAAAACTGACCATGGTGGATTACAACATATCTTCACTCAGAGCAATCTAAATTCTAGACAAAGGAGATGGTCTGAGTTACTAAGAGAGTATGATTTCAAGATCACATATATCAAAGGAACGGTAAGTAGAGTGGTTGATGCCTTGAGTCCACAATCGTGTATCTTTTCAGTTATCCCCTTAAGAAAAAATCTATGAGAAAGGATCTTAAGTTTAGAATTGGATGAGACTAGTATAAGGAAGTAAAGGAAAATGTAGAAAATGAAATTGTGCTCATACCTAAATACGTGGAACATAAATTACATTCTGACGGATTATTGAGACTAAATGGAAGAATCTACGGGCCACCAAATGAAGAATTGTGAAAGTTGATTTTAAAAGAGGAACATAGAGCAGTTTAAATGGCTCATCCTGGAGTCAAAAAGATGAGTGTTGATCTAAAACCTTTGTTTTTATGGAAGGGAATGAAGATCGATATTGTAAATTTTGTGGCAAGATGTCTTGAATGCCAGCAGGTGAAGGTTGAGCATAGGCATCCAGTGGGATTGTCACAACCACATGCTATACCAGAGTCTAAATTGGAAATTATATCTGTGGATTTTATAGTTGGACTACCTCTTACGGCACAGAGGCATGATTCCATTTTTGTAGTGGTTGAAACTCTGACAAAGAGTTCTCACTTTATTTCCGTATAGAATACTTATCAGGCTCTAGACATTGCGAGAGTTTTTATAAATGAAATTGTGTGATTGCATGGTGTACCAAAGAAAATAATTTCGGATAAAGAAGCAGTTTTCACAGGAATATTTTGGACCAGTTTTCAATATGCATTGGCAACACAACTGAAATTTAGTACCACTTATCACCCTGAGATGGATGGACAGACTGAAAGGATGAATCAAATTCTTGAAGATATGTTAAGATGTATGTAATGGACCAACAGAAACGTTAGGAAGAGTTCTTACCACTAGTTGATTTTTTATATAGAAGACCATGCATAAAACCTCTGAGTTGGGACAGGATAGATGATAGAGTTTTAGTAGGACCTGAGGTAATACAAGAGATGGAGGATCAGATTAAAATTATCAAAGAGAGAATTAAGGAAGCACAAGATTGACAAAAGAGTTATGTGAATGCGCATAGAACCACCTGGAGCTATGAGGTTGGAGATAGAGTATTTTTGCATGTGAAACTGCAAAAGAGTTCTATTAAATTTGGGATAGGTGCTAAAATTTCTCATAGAAACATTGGACCCTTCAAGATTGTGGAAAAGAAGGGATCAGTCATGTATCAATTAACTTTACCTGCATCTTTAGAATGCATGCATGATGTTTTTCATGTTTTTGTTTTGCGTAATTTTTTTTTAGATCCTTCTCATGTCATTTATTTGAGTTCTTTGTAGATTTCGGACGAGGGGGGCTTGACGGCTATTGAACTGTATATAGGTTAATACCCTCTCTTTCTTTTTTATTACTTAGAAAAACTCTTTATCTATGGAGATTTCATAGGTTGGTATCATCATCTTTACTCAATTCTGTTTCTCCACCATCACCAAATTGCATCATATGTTTCGTTGCACACAATTTTTACCAACACTTAGTCTTCTTCTCATACTCTTCATGGAACAGGGGGTCCACGGGTGTAGATTTTATCTGATTCATTCATTTGTTGTAACCACAAGTATATATATTCAATCAACAAGAGTAAATGAATTAATGTATTCCTTCAACTCATTCAATATATCATTCATTCCCAGGGAAAGAAATCAAAAGGCTGAATCGCTAGTAGTTGTTGCATCTTTGTTTAATCCTGATGATTTTCATAATCAAAATACTTTTCAAGTCAAAATAATTTCCAGACCATTTGTACCTGATAATCAAGATCATTTTCAAATATTCAAAAATGATGAACAACCGGTTGATTTTCTTGTTGATACAGATGAAATTCTTGATGATCCTGAACCGATTTTGAAAAAATGTATTAATTTTGAGTCTATATTCACGAGAGATGATCATGTAAAAATGTCAAACTTGAAGGAAGAATCATCCACTAGGAAAGTGAAAGAAACTCAAAAAATAAATATTGGGACTGAAGAATCTCCAAAATATGTAAATCTTGGAACTAGTTGTACACAAAAAGAGATTGATCAGTATACCTCCTTGTTCAAAGAATTATTTGATTTATTTGTATGGAATTACGATTATTGGAAAGCATATGATAAATCTGTATTCCTTCATATCATACCATTAAAACAAGGGACAAAACAATTCAAACAAAAAATAAGAATAATAAATCCTAAGTTGAAACCCCTGGTGAAAAAAATAATGTAACGTCCCCATCGTTACGACTACAAGCGAAGCAGAAAGTGCAGAATTTTTTTTTTAAAACAGGATGACAACAACGATTGCAGCTAAACAATACATCTGATGGCAAGCACCACGCCCTCAGAATAGGAAACAGACAACTATGACTCCATGCACTGGCACAAGAGCAACTAGGAGAAACATGCGTAAAACAACAAGGAGAAAAGAATACCTGCCCGACACAAACATGACCAGGCCTACAAGCTAAGGGACAACATCCCCATCCCAACACAATGGTCTCGATGGCTAGTTAACTAGAACCTCGATGGCACACAACCAAATGCACGACGGTGTTAAAACCCAAGTGCCATCAACAACTACAACGAACAAACGCCCTCAACGGGAAGCACAAACTTCGGCCAAGTTATATTTCACCTCTACCCACTAAGGCGTGAAATGATCCCCTCATCAGGAATCATGTCGTCACCAGGTGATAGGCGTGACAACGACCATGGCGCAACAACATGATTGGACCCCTAACGCAAGCTAAAACCAACATGTCAGGAGACCAAGTTAACTGACAAGAAGACTATACACATGCTCCTAAGCAACAGGTCGATGAGATGCAAGGTGACATCCCTCAAATTGAATTGTGCAACTATCTGACAGACTTCTGGGTTCCTACAAGCCAACCTGAGTGGTGAAACAACTAAGACCAACCACCCAAAAACAATCCGCCTTAAGGAAAACGGTTACGTCATTGCATCAACAGTGGTCCGAACATGATGTAATTTACACTATTATTATACAAGGCACCTTCATGTACCTGAAACAATTCTATATATAAGTAAAGAATTAATTGTTACCTATAGTGTTAGTACTTAATAATTATTATATATATCATTTAAAATAACTATACATCATTTAAAAATAACTAAGGTGAATTCCTTAATCCGCTAATTAAATATGTTACATCAATTTCCATTACATAATACCTTCCCTTCCTATAAAAATAAAGTTTTTTTTATAATAAAAAAAGGTCTTTTATCCATATTTATTTACCTAAACTTTTAATCCATACTATAACTATTATAGGATTTCATGTTGGGAGCGGTGTATAGAAGGCTTCTTAATTTAACAATATTATAACCTTTCACCTATTGATGTTCACATAATCCTTTCGTAATATCGAAACATCACCCAATCCTTATCATGCGAGGATATTGGAGATTTCCAACACATAGGTTACCTTGAACAGAAAAAAAATTTAATAGTTAACTCATAGTATGGTCGCTTGAAACTTAGTGTATAATTAAAATATGTTGCACAAACAGTATGAAAAAAAATCTAAAGTAAACAAATACTAGAATATGCATGAGAATAATTGATTTAAAGTATGAATTACTTAAGACCTTGGATGTCAGAATCGTAATTTCAGAAGGGAAAGATTATTAAAAAAAATAAAAATGATTGGTTAGTAATTCCACCAAGTTGAATATTAATCACTAACATACTTGAATATGTGTAAACCCTGGAAACTAGGAGTACAGTTCTTCATCTCTGTAAACCCTAGGATATGTGCGAATTAATAATTAGGGGGAAATTATCGTTGACATACACATCCTATATTAAGTGCTACCAGACCTGAATATTAATCGCTATCTGCCAAAGTTGAATATTAAGTGGTTGTATACATCATTAGCGTTGTCAATATTAAGGCAATAGTTTAAACAATTAATTGGCTGTCAATTAGATTCACATAATAAAATTTTGAGTACCATATCCACAAGTTCACGCTGTCTATTACCTATTCTAGGTTGTTGTCTATAAAAATACACGTTGTCTATATGTTATCAACATGGTGTCAATGAAATTTTTAATCATATACGATGCTATTAGTATGTTGATAATGGAATCCTGTCAATCTGCAATTATAAGCTCGTTTTCAATAGACATACTTTGTCGTGGTCTCATTACCAGTAAAACGCATGATATAGAAACCAAAGGATATAAATAAATTGCATGTGTAAGCAAATGAAATATTGTGTAAGTGTAGGCATATAAATCGTTGTGCATGTGTGTGCAATTAAACTACTGGCCATTTGAAGGAACCGATTCACCATATCTATGTTGGACGTTGGAAAAATAAAAACGCAGGGAACAGAAAAAATGCAAGTACCATCACTGAAGGCAGGTAAGGGACACACAGACAACCCATAGATCATTAAAAAAAAACCCAGAGGTTAGAATTCGAGGTTGATTAAAGATCAAGTGGAGCAGTCAATGAAAAATGCAGGTAGAAGGATTCGTGGTTGATTAAAACTCAAGTACAACATTCAAGGAATAAAGTGGGTAAATTTTGTGGTTGAATAAAACATTTGTACAGCAGTCAATGAAAGTTGCTTGGTAATTCATGAAAGGAAAGGGTATGAACTCTATCAATCAACTCTCGCCTGTGTAACAATTCTGGGGTAAAATCAAAATTGATATATATAAAAAGAACATTGTTACAAAAATAAAATTGCAGTTACTAAAAACTCAATAGCAGTCATTGCCTCTCAAAAACGTTGTCAAATTATTACCTAGCAGTCACTACATGTAATCGCAGACCAATACCCAACCAAGCACTGGGATTCATCACAAAATTGCAGAGCTAAAGTGCAGAGATAATCCAACCAAGACGTAAAGATAAAACATCTCGCAATGAATCAATCAACGCAGATATGTGCAAGGGTAGACATCTAAGAAAAAAAAAAACATCCTTCGCTCAGCATCCACGCACAGAAAAGAAGGGAATTAGAATCTATAGGTCGCTATGCACCGAAGTGACGACCTTCGATTCGGCTCCTGAGTGACTTCTTAGGCGTGGAATGACAAACTAGGGATGAGGATGAAGTAAAAAGCACAACTCTTCACAACAAATCAATAAAACCAATAGTACAGTCACAACATTCATGGATCGAATGCCAAGGGAATCCAGTCAAGCAACGAGCTTAAGGCTATGGGGAATTTAAGTTCTCAATTAAAATGCTAATTCAACACCTTATTTACACAGTTAAAAGTATATAAATGAAAGTGTAAGTTCAATAATAATCTACCATGAAGAATAAAAGCAAGCATACTATAGCCCAAGGTGACAGCTCAAAGTCATTGTCTCGCGTGCTCCGTGCAACTCCCACTTGTCGACCGATGATACTTCATCGATACCTCCCAGCCAACTCTAGGGGCACTCATCTTCCCCCTTAGCCCCCCGAGCCACAAAGGGGCCACACACACTAAATCAAAGAACATCTAGCTCCCAGCTCGCCTCACAATACCGAGCTACCACTCCTCACCGAGCTAGGTATCCCAACTCCCACAAGATAAGTCATTCGAGTCTAAAATTCTGCAGCGTAATGTTACGCATAAAAGAAGATATCCATCATCCTCCTCCTTCCTCCTTTATATAGAGTTTCTAAGTCATTCCTTTCCCAATTTCCCATTTAATTTAATGTTCAATAATTTAATCCAGAAAAATTCTCCATGTACATGTGTCACCCATCCCCTTCGTTGCACCGGAAATTAATTTCATCAATTAATTAATTATTCCTATTTCCCTCACTCACCTAAAATCATTCCTAGAATCGCTCCTAGGTGTCCCCATATTCCCTTACACATTTTAATGACTTACCCCCTTACTAATTTACTAGTTGAGTTCAATTTAGAAAGTTCTTAAAGGCAAGATTCCTTGCTAAATTAGTCATTCTGCTTTTTCCTTATGTTTCCCTTTCTCTTTATGTTTCCCCCTTTTTCCCTTAGTTTCCTAATTCTTTTAAATTTCCCTCTTTCCCTTTTTATCTAAAACTCAAATTAACAAGTGTAGAATTTACCCTTTTCCCCTTTTTTCTTTTTAGTTAAAAATTTTAATTAGCACATGTAACAAACAAACAATTTTCTTTCTTTTTAAAATTTTTATCCCTCAAAATAATTTGTTTTTTTTTTTTAATCGATTTTCATACCCCCTTTTCATCACATGTTTAATGATGATTATTATTATTTATATTTTTTTTTACCACAAGTATTACTTTAGACCTAGATTTTAATTTTCGAGGTTGGGTGACATTCTATTAGGGAAATTGTTTTTAAATCTTTCTTATCACATTATTCATTCTAAGGCCATATAGGTTTAATCACTTATTAGTTAACAACGTGACGTGCCCTTCATGATGCACTAGGTGCTCCAAGGGTGCCACTCGCCTCATTATGTTCCCCTTGTGTGACGTGCCCTTCAGGACACACTACGTGCTCCAAGGGTGCCACTCGCCTCTTGATTGACTTGGTAGACATCAAAAACCCCTGGAGTCAATAATCCGTCCGGTGATCTTTTGGGAGACTAAGGGCCTCTAAGGAATAAGGCCCATCCTTATTGTGCGCTCCTTAGAATCATCGTGAGTGACTGTCGCAGTCTTCCCTCACGGCATCATGGGTCTTCTCGAACTAGGTAGTTGTTAACCTATAGTTAGAGCCACGGTAGGAGTGTTAGTAGGCTGTGGCGGGGTTGTTGTCCACACCTCTCCCTCAATGTCTCTGGTAGTCGTGCGTGACCCCTCTACTCCACATGTGATTCTGGTCGGAAAGCTATCGTCAGCCTACATCATCAACGAATCATGTCAGAATAAAATCCATAATCATAACGTCTAATCAGATGCACATATGTCATATATAGAACAATCAAACCCCAATAGTCCACTCCCTAACTCAATCTGGAGTCCAAGGGTTTCATCGATGCCTCAGCATCCTCAAGGTCCAAATCCTGCACACTCAGGAGAACCGAGTAAATAGCACCTGTCTAAGTCAATACAACAAAATAACATATAATCACATCCATAATGCCTCATAATCATAATCAACGACCAATAGTATAATAATCTGGATCACTTGCAAGCAAGTGTCCTCAAAGAATAAGTTCGCTCAGTGCGCGCAAGAGCGGGATGTTACAATAATCAAAATACTTTTCAAGTCAAAATAATTTCCAAACCATTTGTACATGATAATCAAGATCATTTTCAAATATTCGAAAATGATGAACAACTGGTTGATTTTCTTATTGATGTAGATGAAAGTCTTAATGATCCTGAACCGATTTTGCAAAAATGTATTAATTTTGAGTCTATATTCACGAGAGATGATCTGTAAAAATGTCAAACTTGAAGGAAGAATCATCCACTAGGAAAGTGCAAGAAACTCAAAAAATAAATATTGGGACTAAAGAATCTCCAAAATATGTAAATCTTGGAACTGGTTGTACACAAAAAGAGATTGATCAGTATACCTCCTTGTTCAAAGAATTATTTGATGTTTTTTAAGGACTTACAATGATTGGAAAGCATATGATAAATCTGTATTCCATCATATCATACCATTAAAAGAAGGGACAAAACCATTCAAACAAAAGATAAGAATAATAAATCCTATGTTGAAACCCCTGGTGAAAATTGAGCTAGAGAAATTGAGGAAAGCTAGAATAATATTCCCAATTATACATTCGGAATGGTTGTCGACCCATGTTATCATAAGAAAGAAAAGTGGAGAAATTTGTCTATGTGTTGATTCTCTAGACTTGAATAAAGTGAATATTAAAGATAATTATCCCCTTCCTAACATGGAAATGTTGCTTCAACAAATCACTAGTTCATATTTGATGTCCATGTTAGATGGTTTTTCAGGATATAATTAGGTTTTGGTTGCAGAAGAAGACAAAACAAAAACTACATTCAATACACCTTGGGAGACATATGTTTATGTCTGCACTCTCTTCGGTTTGAAAAATGCAGGAGCGGCCTTTCAGAGAGCTATGGACCATGCCTTCAAGTATTTGATCAGGAAATTCATGGATGATTACCAAGATGATCTTACCATTCATTCTAAGATAAGAGAAAATCACATTCAGCATCTAAGAGAATTTTTTGAACGATGTAGATTATATGGAATATCTCTTTATCCAAAGAAATTTATGTTTGCAGTTTCAGAAGGGAAACTTTTGGGACATATACTTAGAAAAGAAGGAATATATATTGATCCTGATAGAGTCAAGGCTATCAATGAATTAAATCCTCCAACTTCAAAAAAGGAGTACAATCATTTTTTGGCAAAATAAACTTTGTAAGAATATTTGTCTTAGACTGTGTAACAATTGTTAAACCAATTAATGCATATTAAAAAAATATCAAAGATTTGAATGGACCAAAGAGATTCATAAGCATTCACAAATATTAGGCATGCAATCACCACTGCACATGTATTAATCAAACCATATTCTATTTGCTTCAAAGAGACCATTGTTTCTATTCTAACACAAAGAAATATTAAAGGAGAATAACTCTGATAAGTTTTATGAGAAAAACTCTTCATGATTATGAGTTGAAGTACTCAGACATAGACAAGCAATATTTTTCCTTAGTTAAGGTAGTGACTCATTTTAGAACTTATATTTTATCATCCCATGTCATAGAATATGTTCTTACTTCTCCAGTAAAAATGCTTCTCAGTCAACAGTTGAGAGAAGAGAAATGGGAAAATTGGCTGGAAAAAATTCAAGAATATGACATTGATATTAAACCACTAAAAGAAGTTGTAGGACATGGGTTGTGCAAGCTCATTGCAGGGATATATTCATTAAACGGAGTTATATATACTTCAACAAGATCATTTGCATCAACTCTATAATCATATAAGGATAGCATATTCTATTTTAAATCTAGCCAGTTCCCAAATGGTGTGTCTCCAAAAGAAAGAACGGCACTAAAGATGAAACAAAATCAGTATGTGTTAGTTGCCGAAATTTTGTTTCGTAGAAATTTTGATGGAATGTTGTTGATATGTGTTGATGCAACAAGAGATTGGAAATTGATGAAGGAATTTGAGGTGGGAACTTTACACCTATAGTTATTGCACATAGAATAATGAGAGTTGGTTATTATTGGCTAACTATTTTCAAAGATTCATATTCAATGATAAGAAAATGCATTTCCTATCAAATATTTTTAGGGAAAATGAAGAGGGCAGCAATGCCTCTACAGCCCATATCAATAGAAGAACCATTCACAGAATGGAGATTGGACATAGTTGGGCCAATTAATCTAAATTCAAGTAAAGGCCATCCATATATTCTCACAAGTACATATTACTTTACAAAATGGCAAGAAGCAGTAGCATTGAAAAATGTTATTTATACAATCTTATAAAATTCCTCAAAGAAAATATTTATCGAGGCTCGAAGTTCTAGAAAAGTTTATCACAGACAATGGAGAAATATTTATTAGGCCAAATTTTACCAAATTTTGTGGTGAATTTGGTATTATAATGGGACAATCGTCAAACTATTATCCTCAAGGAAATGGTTTGGTTGAATCTACAAATAAGACTTTGATCTAAATCCTCAAGAAAACGATTGATCTCAATCAAAGAAGTTGGGGTTTGAAACTAATAGATGCATTATGGGAAAGTAGATTGACACCAAAGGATAGCATTGGGATATCCCCATATACATTGATGTATGGAAAATAATCAAGAATTCATATTAATCTGGAACTAAATGCTTTGACATATGTTGTGAATATTGAAGATGTAGAGGAAGTTTCTCCTTTACACAGAAGATACAATCAGTTGATGAAATCGGAGGAACAACGAGTTGAAGCATTGAAGAAAATGAATCATACATAGCATACCATCGAGAAATATTTTGATCATGGTGCTACAAAAAAATATTTTCAAAAGGGACAGATGGTATTATTATGGAACAAAGTGAAGAAAAAATATTCTTTACATACAAAATTTGAAGCATTATGGATTGGCCCTTATACTATCGAAAAAATATTGGGTTATAATTCTTATATGCTCAGGGACATGAAAGACATAGTTTAGATGTTACCAATTAATGGAAAACATCTCAAACCCTTTTTCTCTTGATCAATCTCTCTCTCAGTTGTACATAGTCAATTTTTTTCCTTGTAAATACTTCCGAATTTTTATTGCCTTTTTCTTTTTTCCTACATTGAATCCATGCCCAATAGTTGAGATTATAGATTCTCAGTGACCCAAAGGAGGTTATTGTCCCATAGTTGGAGCAATTTGTTGACCTATATATAGGTTAATACCTTCTCTTTCTTTTTTTTACATACAAAAATTCTTGATCTATGGCAGGCTTGAGGGTTGGTATCATCATCTTTACTCAAGTATATTTCTTCATCATCACAAAATTTCACCTTATGCTACGCTACACATGATATGCACCAAAACTTAGTCTTTTTATCATACTCTTCATGGAACGGCGGGTCTGTGGGTGTATATTTTCTCTGATTCATTCACTTGTTGTAACCACAAGTTCATTTGTCCACTTTTTTTTACTTAGACATTTTCTCAAGATTTAACTTCTCTCTTCAATGTTCCATACTTAGTCTCTTAAGCTCAACTGCAGAAGTGGATTTGATTCCACTATTTTTAAATTTTCTTTTTCTTCCATCTGTCTATCCGCCATCCTACACTTAGTCATATTTTGAAACATTTTACGAAACCACGGGAGTGGACTTGTTCCATCTAAATCTTTCTATATATTTCTTTCCTCCGCTCCATCGTGTATCCTTGTTCCTTGTCAAATTCACCAAGAAAATTTTAATGCATATCTTATGTGAAACGAAAGATAGTTGAAAACTAAATCACCATTATTAATGGCATTCGTTTTGAGACCTATCTCATAAATTCAAATCAAATCATTCTTTCGGAATAAGAGCTCCAATGGTTAACATAAAAAATAATTATTTTACTATTACATAAATACTGTGCATGCTTGGCCAACTCTTAAGAAAAATGGAAAGAAGAAGAGAAAGATTATGTGGGGATACATTGAATACATTTGCATGAGAGGATCCGAAATACCATTAGTCGAGAGCTTACAAGTATTATTCCACATTACCGCTTGAAGAAAAAAATGTTGATGATGTCTGGATATCAGGGATCGTAAAGGTAAGATGTGTTCCAGAGGTCTTTGATGTAAAATAACTGGTAATATGGTGGACAAACAATTATGATAAAGATCAAAGAATTATTAAATTAAAAGGAAAGTCCCCAATCTCTCTAGTGCCATCAAATTTCAGCCAAATGCTCAGGTTATCAGAACTGACAACAACCTTCAAGGTTGATGAAGCCAAGAATTTCATCAAGGCTGAAAATAGTGGTAAGGATTTATTTCTACAATGTCTCGAAGACCCGGCAATAATATCAGAGGATTTGTTAGTGATACGAGTTAGTCAATTGAAGAAACCTTATAAAGAAATGGATTTTCTTCTTGCTAGGGTTCTTGACAGGAGTCAGCTGCCACTATCCCTCTTTTAGCTCTCTATATTTTATATTATTCTATTCAAGAGAATTTTCGATAGGTCAAAAATCATATCTACTGAGATTTCATTTTAGTTATGAAATTTTAAGAAGAATCAAAAATTCTACATGTCTACATATTTGGTCTTCACTATTGTATATTGTCATGTATTTCAAGGACTGCATTTGTCAAGGCAAGTTGATTCCAAGACAGACCCAATCCACACATGGTATCCTACTCTGTAGAAGCAGAAAGAAATGTATCACTTGGATGAAGTTTATGATTCTTTTATATCTTCTTTCAAAAAAATCATGTTCGGAAATAGTACTTCAAGATTTTCGTTGGAGGCGGTAGCATTTTTAGATAAAAGGGGAAATTTTGAATCAAATGAATAGTATAGCATAATCAGAGTTTATTTCTCTAGAGAAGTCGCAAACTATCTTATGTTTTTTGTACCAGATAAGATAATCAAGGTAGAAGTTTGTAGACAATACAGATTTTGGGATAATGTCTTTTATCGAAGGAAGAAAAGGCAATTCATTCCATTTTCATGGAAATTTGGCGAGATTTCATTGAAAAGTGTTTCAAAGATTGATGAATTTGCAACCCAATTTGACGAGTATAATCTAAAATTGGCAAATCAAGTGAAAGGGTTTGACCCCCAACATTATTTCATGAACCATATGGTCTTTGTAGTTTTTAGTGCATCATACATAAACACTTGTATATGTGGAGAAGAATAAAACAATGACAATAACTCTGAAGAAGTATTAGTCGTAGATCTTGACACCATTATCAGTACAAATGAAGCACATAGTCAACACGAAAGGGTTATAAATGAAAGAATTACAAAGTCCCAAAGTTCTTCTCATATAAATGACACACCCAAGAAAAATCCTCAAACTATGATGTAAGAGAAACAAAATTCTTTAATTGAGAATCCAGGTGACGAATATGGCCCTAATCATCCCAAAAAGAATGTTGAAAAACCTCACAAATTGTCAATAACTAGTAAGAGAAAAAGGTAGATCAATCAAAAATAAGTAGGGGAGCTCATACCTAATGAGGAAGTTGTTCTTGAATACATGGAGCTCAATGTAAAAATCAAGGATATAGAGTTTCCAGATGATGAGCAGAGGATTCTACAAAACAGAGAAGTAGCAGGAGAATTGGTGACTCAAGAGCATGTCTTTTATGAAGAAGAATCCTTGACCCTCCATAGTGTATTATTTAACAAAGCTTTAAATAAGTTAGTTTTTGAATGTGTGAATTCAAAAGGAAAAATATACAGAGCTTGACCTAAATGGATTCCCAGCTTTGAGAATTTCTCGAATTCACAGAGTTATTAGCGATGCTTTGGAAGTATCAATTCATGAAATGAAAATCAAAAATCCAAGGCTCAAAGAACAGATTAAAGAATTGGAATGTGCTTTGATGCCACCTCTTATTTTTGTAAGTTCAATTTATTTTATTCAATCTGGGAGAAATCCCAACAAAACACCCAAGTTGAATTTGAAAGGAACATCATGTTTGTTGGCTACGGTCGGGCATTTTGTTGGAGAAAATATAAAAAAGAGAATGTCTCTTATTTTAGAAGCATGGGATGTAGGAAATAATATCATTTCTTTTGGTTCCAGGTTAAACAATTTAAGAGAATATCGCAAGGTTGACTTTGATAATGAATAAGGTTTCTATAAGGATGTTGTTATCACATTTATCTTAAAGGTTTCTGGTATGACCGAATTGAAAAGAAAAGAAGAAGATCTACCTTCCCTTGCTCAAATAAAACAACTAAAAGCTTGTTGGATAAGAAAGATAAAAGTTTTGAAAGAAATATTGAATGATTTTGACACCCTAGTTGTCAAAAGGAAGCATTATATCACAAATTGACTAAAACAGACCTTGCAGGAACTACAATGGAGGTCCAAGACCCGAAGTTAATTTTAAATTCCATATTTATGACAAGGAAACAATTCGAGGAACATGTGGAAATAATAAAAGGCCTATCAGCTGAAAATTTTAATAATATGGTCGAGTATATTGAGTATGGAATTGAAAGTTGGTTGGTAAATTATGTAAATAAAAATGAGGATATTGAAGATACACTCCACGAACGTTCATTTGAATTAAGACAATTAGAAGGCACAATATTTGATATCAAAGTTAGACAAAAATAAATGGTGCGTCAATGAAATAATATATTGAAAAATAGTTAAAGCAAGCCCTCTTCAAGACAACTAAAGAAGATCGGATAGAAGAAGTTGGTATTGGTCGAGAAACCGTAGAAAAGGATAATACAAAAGGGGCATCAGCAAGAAAATTAGGAGAGAGGAGATTCCATCATAGTGAGTAACGCAAATCACATTTTTCTCAATTCATTTCTCTTCCCACTATGAAAATCATCCAGTTTTGTTTTATCTGTCCCAAGAAAATCATAACCGATTTTATGATCTTTCTCTTTTGTCTTATTTTAGGTCCAATCTTGTCCTTGTTATTTTTTTTTGTTTTAAGGTCCACAAGAACTTGATCTGAATCCAAATTTAGACAAATTCATTTTATTTCTAAGACTATCAAAGACTTATTATTTTTTTAGAAGTTCCAGAGAACTACTTCGGGGATAAACTTTAATTATATCTTATGAAACTCTGATTTTGAGCATTTGATATTTGAAGTTTCTCCTATCATTTTCTCTTTTTTTATCAATGAAAAGACTCTTTTAAAGTTCTCTAATATGTTGACCCTTCATCTTTCTTTCCTTGAATGTGATCAAAAACATTTAATATTGTGATGGATGTGAGGCTCATGTTATATTTTCTCTAGTTATTATCCTTGTATTATATTTCTGCAAATATATTATTTTTTGAGTGAAGGTTCCTGGTCCATTTCTAAGGAATTTTGGATGCATGTATATTCTTTTCAGTATTTTCATTTATTTGAATGATAAAGATTTTGAGTTTTCTATTTAGCACTCTCCTATTTTAATTTCCTTATCCCAATATATTCAAAGATAAATCTTTAAACAATAAACAGGAGTACCACCTCTATAAAAAAGAAGGGGGATTTTTATCCTCATGATATTGTTGTTTCGATCTTAACCAATTCAAACATCAACAATAGACGAACTACTCTACATATTGGACCATCACAATTGACAACTTCAGCGTCGATTGGTCAATCAGGTAAAGGTGCAGTGGGATAGTTGCAGTCCCAATTCTACTACCTGGGAGAATGTAGAGGAGATGTGTCAATGGTTTCCACATTTATTTTGATTTTCCTTTAGAGTTTTGATAAGAATCTTCAGGACGAAGTTTGAAATAAGAGGGGGTGTATGTAATGCCTCATTTCACTTGAATAATTTTAGACAACAAACTTATTATTTGATATTGTTTTCTCACAAATGACATGGTTAATTAATACATGATGAATGCTAGACTTGTTATGAAATTATTAAAATTTCAAATGTGAAATTGATAAATTATGCATTATATCTTGTTGAATAAAATTTATGGATGATCATGATTGTATAGATATTACCGATGATTTCATGACTGTATAGGAAGCTTAATGAATGGTTGATGCAGGTTTCATCAGCAAGACACTGGAACTCTGGACTGAGTCAGGGAGTAAATGAATTGATGAAATTTGAATAAATAACTTATGTTGATTATGGACATTGATGATTAAAACTTGTTCAATGGATGTAGGCACAAGAATCATGCTTGTCGATCCGACTCACAAAAGGAGTAGCGGGGCTATACAAAACCATACCAGTATAAAGGAAGGGGTGGAACAACATCCCTGATGCCACTCACTATTAGTCCCATCGTGGCCAGAGTTGAAGAGTGAGGGACACTCTTTGTTGGCCCAAGACCAAGTTTTGAGTAACACTTGGTCATATTTGACCATTTTTGGGACTTCGATAGTTTGTCAAAGATGGAGTGCAACACAAAGCAGAAATCATGGAAGCTAGACCCCTTTTTGGGTCCTTTTTGGGTTTTGGGGATAATGTAATGGGAAAGGGATGTCGGCCCATGGGTTTACCCATGCTTAGGCCCACTTTTGTATATATAAATAGATATGAAGTAGATGTGAAATAGGTGTGATTGCTTAGTGCAAGTGGATGATGTATCTATGTGATGTAGGCTAAGTGCCAAGGGTTGAATTTGTGTGGTCAAGGCTTTGTGCAATTTTTGTAAGGCTTGCAAAGCCGAGTGAAAGTCCCTATGAGAGACTGTAAGAGGCTTTTTGTTGTAGTGCAAGGAAGAAGGATCTAGCAAGCTGCGCAAATTTCCTGTCCTATGTGAAGAGGGATTTGGATGGCTCTGTGTCGTAATCTTATTATCTAAAGCTAATAAAGAACAAGACTTTATGGACGTAGCCCCAGGGTGGGGATGAACCACGGTAAATACGTGTGTTGTGCTCTATGCCTCAACCTGATTTGTTTGTCTCTGCCTTTGCTAAGTGATTTGATGTGTTTAGATATATCTATATATGCTTTGTGCTTCTGAGATATGAACGAATATTAGATTTGGTATGTAACATTCTTATTGCTTGATCTATTGAATATAATCTATCGTGTTGTGGCTAAGTGTTGAATTATCATAGATCTAAGTACATATTGTGATGCTCTGTGCTATCTGTGAAGTATCATGAGGGTTGAATATTGATGAATAATCTATGCTAGGCGATTGCTAAGTGTTATAATCACAGATCTGTGTCCCAGCTAAGGTTGCAGACACCTAATTCTTGCAACCACCCTTGCCTCTACCTCGGGTGAGACTTCATCTGCTTCGCATGTGTTGTCGAAAGGGCCGATAGTGTTGGGCCCCAACAACTCCCCCTAAATTTTTACAAAATTTAAAGGGCCCCCATTAGAATCTTGATAATTATAATGAGCTACAGAATCAACCTTTTCAAATAGTTCCATGCCTTGGCTTGCTTTGAAACAAACTTAAGACATTCACTATAGTATGAGAAATTTATTACAAGAGTATATGTCAAAAGTTAGAAACGAGCATAAAAATCTTAATTTAAACAAAAACGTTAATTTTTATCAAATGTTTACTTTCGTTTAAATTATGATTATGTGTTCATTTTTTTGCTCATTAGCAAGTTTGACTATTTTGAATAATGTGTTCAATACTTCATCAAATAATATCTTGGTTGGTTTCTCATTTTCATAAAATCATTTGGTGATATTAATTAATTAAATTCCTTTTTCATTTTGCATCTCATTTCAAAATAATAATAATCAAAGAATTATCTATCATTTGTTTAATTTTGTAAAAAACCAAAATTAATAATTTTTCTCCATTAACTTGAAGCTTCTAGATCATATTTGAAAGCAAATTATAAACAATGTTTGTTTATAAGTTATAGTTAGTTTAAATTCATTTTTTATTTTTCTAGATTTAGTTTTATTCACAATTTTTAGGTTATTAATTTAGGTTTTTTTTTGTTTCACGGGTTTCTATTATCAAATATTTGATACGGATCTGATCATGGCTTGATTTTATTATCCAAATACGTTCAAGATGATTGATCCAAAAATAATTTTGGATTGCTACAAATAATTTTATGAGCAACAACAGATAAAATTTGGAAAGGTGTCAAGATCAGATAGGCAATTTTGCAGAACTGATTGCAGCCAAACCGTGAGGAATTTGAAGAAACGGTTGAAAACACAGAACCCAAATGGACCCATTTACCTTCCTCTTAGAGATTTTCCCAAAACAATGCATGATTTGAGAGATATTGATGTCTTTTTACGAGGAAAATTTCAGGTGGTGAAAATTAATAGTGACACCCAGATTGTTCATTCATTGTATAAATATATGAGAAAGTTCAGAGCCATAGGGATCAAAGAATTGGAGAGGAGGATTTTTATCCTTTCTCTTTTGTATATTATATCTTTTGTAAACTTTTTATTTCTTTTAAATGGAGTAATGGATGGCTTGTATCTTTGGGAGAATGGACGAGTATTTTCAAAGAAGAATATGGAATTCCAGGTTGCTTAATGGCTTTTGTCCTGTGAGCAAAATGGTTTTATTTTCATTATAATATATTCATATTATTTGAATAATTGATTATGCATTGATTTAAATAGCTTTAGTCTTTTTTTATCAATATATGGTTAATTATTATCATTTATGTATTAATTTTTCCAATCTTTAAAGTCTACTATCCAAAAAAATTCTTCCAGGACTACAGAATGGACAAGTGATTCCAAAAACTTAATAGAACGGCATATATGCATTTTGGCTTTATCCTTTTGTTTATAATGTTGTTATTTATGTTTTTTTAATCCTGTTACATGTGCAGGTCTGATATCTTTAGATTAAATGATCTGTGATGTGTAGGAGGTTTACATTATAAATACCATCTATCATTTGCTTCATCAAAATACAAATGTTGTGATTATGTATTCGATTTAAATAATGATATTTATCTTTGAGTTTTAAATTGAATGATAAAATGCATAGATTGCTTCCAGATTTATCTTGTTGTAATCATGTATAATTATGAGATCACAGGTTTATGTTTTTGTTTCCTTTTCTGTCACTAAAACCTAAGCTGCCAATACATGTTCTGAATTTATTTAGAACAGTCATAAGGTTCATTGCAGATTTCTCTCTTGGACATGGCAGTTGGATGTTCACCACTCATGCAGATGCTTGGATACACCTCACTAATTCATTGACAGGATAGCTTCTTTGTATTTTTTTGTCATTTACATATCATTGAAACTATAATGTATGGTTCAGCTTTGACTATCCACATGTTCATGTTTCATTAACTTTTTTTTGCAAGATTCTTTAAATTTATAAAAGAAAAACAATAAATATTTTTATGTGCTTTCTTTATCTACTTCCTAGAAGCAATCATTTTTCACATCGATTTTCGTAAGTTTCGATTAAAACTTGCATCTTGTAAATCATGTAAATAAACGAGACTTGTATATCTTTTTCTTAAATACAACTACTATAGTTACATTTGAACATATGTACATATATATAGTGTGTTTAGTAATTAGTTAGTTATTTCTCTCTTTTATTAGTTTCTTTTAGGATTCTTAGATTGACTAATGGAGCCATTAAACCCGTCAAAAGGAGTTACACCAAACATCTTGGGTTATTTAGACAACCCCAGACCGAACTCACTCTTCCAATTGACGGACGATCAATTTCACCCGTCAACAAATGGCGCTAGAAGGAGGGCCAAGGTCAATTTAATGATTAAATGTTTCACTCCTCAGCTTTTCATAATTCCAGATTTATAAATCCTTCTTATGTATCATCTTATAATGCACTACAAGACAAGCTAACTATTTGGAGTCAATTTCTTCAAATTCTTAATGGCTTCTGCCCAAATCATTGTGTCGAAACATGCTTTTAATGTCTCACTATTAGTTTTTTCCAACAAGACAGCTGATCTATTTTCAGAACTCACCTTTGATGGTGAAGGGAACACATCTACAATAGACCATATTTCTAACTTTTTTTATAAGTGTTTAATACATAAGATCACTTATTCTAATGTTACATGCAGATTGTTCACTCTCACTTTCCTAGGTTGGGTTAAGGTTTGGTTTGAATCTTTTCGGGCTAATTCTATTCATTCTTTGTCTGAGTTTGTATTTGAGTTTTTATCAGATTTTAGCAACTATGATTATGATGAATTAAGTGAAGAATTAAGTTGCTTAAGGAAAGAAAATGGTGAATCATTCAATAATTTTTCAATTAGGTTCATTCATATTGGTATTAGATTCCCTTTGAAAGAAATGTCTCTTATTAATGAATGGTTTGAATATCTCGTTTCTCTCTCAGACAAGCAAGATCAATTAATTTTTAACCAATCTGAATTGAGCACTAACACTCAATCTCAAGATGGTTCAAATTTTCATGTTGATCTTGAAGATTTGAAGCACCACAATTTTTGTCGACTTCTTTCATTTTGGAAAATCGTGAGCCACATAATGCAATTGTCACATATAATCATTATTTGCAAATAATGTCTCCTCCTATCGAAGAAGGAACCTTTACTTTAAAAGATGATAGTTGTCCCACTCTCATAGATTTTATAACAGTTTCTAAAGTAAAAGAGGTTGAATGTGAAGTCGATAATCATGTGGACGATAAATCTTCCCCTAATTTAGTTGAACAGATCCATGATCAATTAGTAGGAGAAAAAATCATTAGGCAGACTATTAATCA
>JASDQU010947019.1:32323-56812 GCA_032191745.1 Picea mariana
AAAAACAAAATTAATATTTTTTCTCCATTAACTTGAAACTTCTAGATCATATTTGAAATCAAATTATAAACAATGTTTGTTTATAAGTTATAGTTAGTTTAAATTCATTTTTTATTTTTCTAGATTTAGTTTTATTCACAATTTTTAGGTTATTAATTTAGATTTCTTTTTGTTTCACGGGTTTCTATTATCAAATATTTGATATGGATCTGATCATGGCTTGATTTTATTATCCAAATATGTTCAAGATGATTGATCCAAAAATAATTTTGGATTGCTACAAATAATTTTATGAGCAACAACAGATAAAATTTGGAAAGGCATCAAGATCAGACAGGCAATTTTGCAGAACTGATTGCAGCCAAACCGTGAGGAATTTGAAGAAACGGTTGAAAACCCAGAACCCAAATGGACCCATTTAACTTCCATCAAGGGATTTTCCCAAAATAATGCACGATTTGAGAGATATTGATGTCTTTTTATGAGGCAAATTTCAGGTGGCGAAAATTAATAGTGACGCTCAGATTGTTCATTCATTGTATAAATATATGAGAAAGTTCAGAGCCATAGGAATCAAAGAATTGGAGAGGAGGATTTTTATCCTTTCTCTTTTGTATATTATATCTTTTGTAAACTTTTTATTTATTTTCAAATGGAGTAATGGATGGCTCGTATCTTTGGGAGAATGGATGAGTATTTTCAAAGAAGAATATGAAATTCCAAGTTGTTTAATGGCTTTTGTCTTGTGAGTAAAATGGTTTTATTTTCATTATAATATCTTCATATTATTTGAATAATTGATTATGCATTGATTTAAATAGATTTAGTCTTTTTTATCAATACATGGTTAATTATTATCATTTATGTATTAATTTTTCCAATCTTTAAAGCCTATTATCCAAAAAAAATCTTCCAGGACTATAGAATGGACAAGTGATTCCAAAAAATTAATAGATCGGCATATATGCATTTTGGCTTTACCCTTTTGTTTATAATGTTGTTATTTATGTTTTTTTAATCCTGTTACATGTGCAGGTCTGATATCTTTAGATTAAATGATATGTGATGTGTAGGAGGTTTACATTATAAATACCATCTATCATTTGCTTCATCAAAATACAAATGTTGTGATTATATCTTCAATTTAAATAATGAGATTTATCTTTGAGTTTTAAATTGAATGATAAAATGCATAGATTGTTTCCATATTTATCTTGTTGTAATCATGTATAATTATGAGATCACAAGTTTATGTTTTTGTTTCCTTTTCTGTCACTAAAACCTAAGCTGCCAATACATGTTCTAAATTTTTAGAACAGTCATAAGGTTCATTGTAGATTTCTCTCTTGAACATGGTAGTTGGATGTTCACCACTCATGCAGATTCTTGGATACACCTCACTAATTCATTGACACGATAGCTTCTTTGTATTTTTCTGTCATTTACATATCATTGAAACTAGAATGTATGGTTCAGCTTTGACTATCCACATGTTCATGTTTCATTGAATTTTTTTTGCAAGATTCTTTAAATTTATAAAAGAAAAACAATAAATATTTTTATGTGCTTTCTTTATCTGCGTCCTAGAAGCAATCATTTTTCACATCGATTTTCATAAGTATCGATTAAAACTTGCATTTTGTAAATCATGTAAATAAACGAGACTTGTATATCTCTTGCTTAAATACCTAATCCATATGATGAAGGAGTATTACCCTTGGATCTGAAGAAAGAATCTCAACATCTCGAAGTGACTATGTCGAGAGAAGATAAGAATCAGACATGAAAAAGGATGACCGAGATGAAGCTCACTGGGAAGAAGGCTAGGAAGCTAAGTAAGAAGAGAGCCAAGATCGAAAAGTTACAAAAGATTCCAGAGGAAACTTCGTAGAAGGAAAAATCACAGGAATTGAGCTTTATCAGGATATCAGAACCGCGACATATGGCACTTCGTCGTGGCAAAGCAATATAGTCATTGGACCGATATACCCGTTCGACTTCCACCCTAGAAAAGCATTAAAGGATCGCCACCAGACCGTTGGACCACGCCATAACGGATGGATCAACATTCATGGAAGCTTCATACCTGTTGCAAGCAGATCGTTGATGAATTTCCTATTTAGCTTGTCACGCCGTGCCCGAAGAACACTTTTTCCAACTGAAAAGTCGAACCCTGCAGAACTAGTGATTGTCTACAGTGATCATTGCAAGCATATTTTTCATCCTAGTGTAGTATTTTGAGATCATCGTGACCCCAATTATCTTTCCTAAGTGCGTATGTTCGACGAGCTCACCGAACTTGAGGAATCCGTTACAGAGGTCCTTCTCGATTTAATGACTAAGAGAGTCATGTCGAAAAGAAGAATGTCCAACGAAGTCCAAGCATCATTGATGGGAGGAGTGCAAGCCTCTCTGTCGACTGCTCGAGCAGGAACATCTCGAGCCAGCGCAGAAAGAAGAACTAAGCATAAGGACGACATAGCCAACGCGAAGTTAGTGCCATCCATCCTACCAGCTTACATACCTTCTCTAAGCGGTGATATTAATAGGGACAGTGTCCCTAGAGACTTTGAATACACCTTAGTCACTGCATATCTACCGAAAGGAGTACGCACCTACCGCACAAATCAAGACAAGGTTATAGCGTTGAAGTTTTGCGACTTCAACCTGGGGGACCGTAAATTTTACATCATGCTCACCCTGTATAAATACTTGATGAGAACTAAGGGAAAGAATTCAAATCTCATCCCTCGGAAATGGATGATGAACCTTGCGCGGTCTACTTTGCTCAATGTTATGAAAATATCGCACTTCGACAGACACCAGGAGGTGAATGCTTGTGTAAAATTGTTGCTAGCAAGTTACCATGGAGGATACTTGTGGTTAAACCGTCGCATAACTGTTGATCCGATATTGATCAATAGGATCATCAGGCTTAGCATGTAGGTCCCTGATCCCCATGAGTACTATCCTAGAAAAACCATAGACCGCGCTCTTGCGCAGAATATCAAAGAAGCCTATGGCAATGTTGAGAAAGGTGGGAGAGGCTACAAGGTAGCTTCTATTGAAAGTTGTGCAATGCGTCTCGCATGCCAGTTGATTGCAGGGAAGTTGGTACGCAAGAATCGACCAACACAAGTATATGGCTTTGTAGTTGACCTCGCAGGCAAGTGCACAGAGGGACTACAGATGAACTAGGTGAAGTACCTGGTGAATCAAATAGAGATTGACTGCAAAGAAGCCCAGGATCAAGGGCATGAATTCCATTTTAGCTGGCTCCTGATACTAATCACTTTTGTTGCATGGGAGCTATCGGAAGGTGAAACCTTCCTGGACCTTGACCCCTTTGAGCCACTAGCCATGAAGTTCAGTACATTATGGTATTCGAACGACATGAGCAAGTAATGGCAATCGAATTTCATTTTCCACACGTACTATAACCAATTGAAAGCATCCATAAGGAGTGAACCTCACATAACCCCGAACACTTTACAAAGATTTTGACCTTTGATAAAGTTCAGTGCATACTGCCACTTTATATACCTAACCCCACGCATTGATGAGCACCAGGAACAGCTTCAGTCCTACTATAAGATGACAGAAGAAGACCTGAAAGAGATCACCAAGGAATGGTCGGCGGACCTCCTTGTTTCAGTAGACCCCGCAGAAATGTCTGATATCAACAGCCCCAGAACTATGCAGGATACACCTGGGCACAGTAAGACAAAGAAAGCAAAGACGACGAAGAAGATTGAAGAAGTCCAGGATGTTGAAAGCCTATCTGTAAGGATGACTTCCATTACACCAGATGAAGAAGGTACAAAAACTCAAAAAGTCGAAGTAACACTACCTAGGGATGAATAAGACTCATCGAAGAAATGGAAGGTCTCACCTCTAAAATCTTCCTCCAGAAAGAAACCAAGAACCCCTGTAACCAAGATGTGAACTTCCCTCACATTGGATGACTTTGATTTCATTGTTGCAGTGGTCAATGATGCTTCAAAGGAAATTATAGATAAGTAGGAGGCGAAGCAGGAACAAATGTATAGCCAAATTGAGATCGCGCTCCAAGGAGTACAGCAAGCACTCTAGTCTAGCCGGGCAATCTCTACTGCACCTCTGCCAAAAGGAACAACAGAAGTGGGAGATGAATCAGTTCAACTCTGCAAGATTGTTGATACACTCAAATCTCAAGACGAAAAAGTGCAGGCCATCCAGGCCCTAAAGAAAGCATGGGAGGAAATTATTGAACAACGCCAAGCCGCACAACAAGAGAAGAATGCTCTCCAAGAAAAATTTGAAAAAGACAAAGAAAAGATCCAAAAAGAGAAAGAGTAGTTTCTCGCAAAGCAGGTAGGAATTGAAGAAGCATTCAACAGAGCATTTATCTCTGTGACCGGCTTAGAGAAGAAGGTCGAAGAGCCCATAGAGCACCAAGTGATGAAGCTGGTTGAGGTTATTCAACAACTTCAACAAAGGTTCGTGTAATTAGAGCTTCAGACCATTCCTCAAACTCCACAAGAAGTGCACGATCAACGAGAATTGAATGCTTAGAGTGCAGTCGAGAGGATTAAAACACTTGCTGCAAAATGTAAACAACTAAGTAGCAGAAGCGAGCAGATATATGAACAACTATCTGAAGACCCCAAGTTGAAGAAACTGGAATCCCAACTCCAGGAAGCAAAGTAGCACATAGATACAGTACAGGCACAGCTCAAGCTCCCGTCACCCATCGAGAGGATGAAGAGATCCCAAGAACAGTGCACTGCCCAACAACTCGTTCTTACCACGCAGAACAAAGTGATGGAAGTTACCCAGAAACTCCAATCGATCCAGGAGGTGACCTACCTAATATTTGAAGAAATCGAAGGCTAAGGAACACTACTAGAACAAGTAGTTGTTATAGTCGAGCAGCAACTGGAAGGACCTATCATCGAAGTGGTTGTTTAGGAATTCGTTGAGCAAGAAGCAGTAGCACAGAAACAAGTTGAAGCAGCTCGAGCCAAGCTCGATACCTTTGAGGCAAAGTTTCCCAGACCTAAGTGACTTGGGACGAGTCATAGGTGAGTGTTGGGGGCCTGTTGTCCCTTGACCAAGTTTTGAGGAACACTTGGTCATATTTGACCATTTTTTGGACTTTGACAGCTTGTCAAAGATGGAGCGCAATGTGAAGCGGAAATCATGGAAGTTAGAACCCTTTTTGGGTCCTTTTTGGGTTTTGGGGATAATGCGATGGGAAAGGGATGTCGGCCCATGGGTTTACCCACACTTAGGCCCACTTTTGTATGTATAAATAGATATGAAGTAGGTGTGAAATAGGTGTGATTGCTTAGTACAAGTGGATGATATATCTATGTGATGTAGGCTAAGTGCCAAGGGTTGAATCTGTGTGGTCAAGGCTTTGTGCAATTTGTGTAAGGCTTGCAGAGTCGATTGCAAGTCCCTATGAGAGATTGTAGAAGGATTTGTGTTGTAGTGCAAAGAAGAAGGATCTAGCGAGATGTGCACATCTTTTTTCCTATGCAAAGAGGGATTTGGATGGCTCTGTGCTATAACCTGATTAAATGAAGCTAATAAAGAAGAAGACTTTGTGGACGTAGCCCCGGGGTGGGGGTGAACCACGGTAAATATGTGTGTTGTGCTCTGTGCCTCAACCTGATGTGTTTGTCTCTGCCTTTGCTAAGTGCTTTGATGTGTTTAGATAGATCTATTTATGCTTTGTGCTTGTGAGATATGAACGAATATTAGATCTGGTATGTAATATGTTTAGTGCTTGATCTGTTGAATCTAATCTATCTTTTTATGGCTAAGTGTTGAATTATCTTAAATCTAAGTACGTACTGTGATGCTCTGTGTTATCTGTGAAGTATCATGAGGGTTGAATATTGATGAATAATCTATTATAGGCAATTGTTAAGTGTTATAATCACAAATCTGTGTCCCAGCTAAGGTTGCAAACACCTGAGTATTACAACCACCTATGCCTCTACCTCGGGTGATACTTCATCTACTTCGCAGGTGTTGTCGAAAGGGTCGGTAGTTAGGGTTTTGTTGGTGCGTTGTTGTAGCCTTGAACCCTATGTCTGCCCCTGTGCCAACACTCTTGTTCATAGGGTTGCACGATATTGCAAGGGTAGATTGGGTCTCAGTCACTTGCGATTTATACTAAGGGGCGCACAATAAGGCAGAGGCCTTATTCCTCGACGTCCTATAGTCTCATAATAGGGACAACTACAGGAGTAATAGGATCTCCACCAGTTGTGCCATACTCCCAATGCTCAAGATCAAAGCGCTTGAAGGGCATGACACATGGCACCCTTGGAGTACATTAGTACATCATAAAGGGCATGATGTTCATGGCACCCTTACCCTTTGTTTCAATTCAAACTTCTAGTATAAAGTGAAACATGTAAGTTAACCTAAGAGTAAGGAGATAAAGTAAATGGATAATCATGCTAGAAAACTTGAAAATCAAATTTTATTGGAAGGGTAAGATGTTTAGGGAACAATTAATTTATTCTAAGAGTTTATGGGTAAAGGGAATATAGAATTCAAGCAAAAATATAAATTATTAAGGAAAAACAAACAACTTGGAAGAAAACTAAAATATGTGCATGAAATTAAATAAGTGAATAAATAGATAGCAATTATTAAATTCATGAGAAATAGTTGTATAAGGGAAACATCCAGGGGAAAATCTAAATGACAAGAAAAGCAGGGAAACATCCAGGGGGGAATATAAAAGACAAAAAAACCAAGGAAACGTCTAGAGGGGAATCTAAAAGACAAGAAAAGCAGTGAAACATCTAGGGGAAAATATGAAAGACGAGAAATTGGGAAACATTTAGGAGAAAAGATATGAGAGAAGAAAAGAAAAGGAATCTTAAATAAAAGCTAAGAAACAACTTAGAGTAATTTTAAAAGTTTAAGGAAAGTGAGTGAGAGAAACAATTTATTTTAAATTTAATTGATAAATTCATGTGCACATGGGGAGGATATAAAAAGAAAGGTCTTGGGTCACGGTAAGGGAGAGAATTCTACCCTATTGTTGGACTGCCATCGTAATGACCATAGACCTTTGAGCATTATATTATGAGTTGGGCAGTGAAGTGTTCTAGGATGTGGGATACTCTCACTTGCTAGTGGGAACTTCACAGCTAGAGATTGTGGCTAGATTTGTATAGCCCCTCTACAACTCAGGGGGCATAAGGGAAGAAGAGTACCCATTGTGTTGGTTGGGAGGCATCTGGTGAGTCTTCCAGTGATTGGCAAATCTTGACGAGGATTAACGAAGACTCGACAAAGTTAATGCAACGTCGCTAGTCAAATTAACTTCATTTTCAATGTAATTCTCTTATACATATGTGATTTTCATATGAACCACTTTATGACTAAAAAATGCACCAGAAAAATCAAGTGGGTTAACATCCTTTTCAATTTCATTTCTCTTTTCAACTGAATCATACTTTTGCACCTTATCAAAATATAAAAATAGATTTTTTTTAAGTTATAGTCTTGTTTTTCTCTTTATCTTACATTTAAAGTATTCCCTTACACGTCTTCAATATAAAATTGCATTAAAGTAATATCATAATTAAAATAAAAAATATATTCAAATCCATGTAAAACAAAACTTGAAGATAGAAATCTAAATCCATATGTCCACTCCAAGAATGTATTCATGCCCATTTCCACCTTAAACTTTTAGCAGTGCATAAATGCCTAAAATCATTTGTTACATTTATTTAGATAATAAAAGAAAAAACTATTATTGAAAAAATGGTGAAATGGTCTTTGGTGATACAGAAAATTAAAAAAAAAAGGTGAGGCATTCTTGTAAACCAAAGACAAAGAAGCAGGCGACACCTCAGCCAACCCTACCTAAACCAAAGGAAATCACCAAAGAATTGAATTGTATAACTTTTGAAGGTGGGGCATTCTTGGAAACCAAAGAAAGAAAAACCAGAAAGAACTCAGCCAACCCTACCTAAACTGTGTAAAATCTAGACTCTTAAAAATGTGTTTTTATATACATGAAAGAAGTTTTTGAATACAAATGTTTTATTGAAACTTTTTATATTCCAATATTCACAATTTATTATTTTAGCCAAAATTATTCATTAGATAATGTTTTTATTAAAATATTCAAGTCACCTAACATAAATATTAAAAACCAAAGAAATCCCAATTACCTCATTCTCCAACTATTCTTGCAAACAACCCGTGGACTCAAGAGCCTTCAAAATATTCTATATTTAGAAAGTTGTGAGAGTTGATTGTATGGGTACTACGTTTACTCATTTATACCATCAAGGAGGGAAGAAATATGTTCACTAGAGAGAGAATAAGTATCAACCCTTGTTTGTCAAATGTCAAAACCCTAGCTTAAACACCCACACCACCATGCAATTTCCTTCACCGTTGTGATTAAGGTGGGCTCTAAATAGCCAACTTTCGTCTATAATAAAGAGTCATCATTGTTAAGAACCACCAATCCGCAGCCATGAGTGATAGTTAGTAATTCTAATTTGCACGTAGTTTCTGGTCAGTGATGGTCCCTGTCTTATTTTGTTGTTTAGATTAATTGCATAAATCTTCATTTTTTCTTCTAATCAAGTAATATATCTATGAATCTAAATCTTGAGGTTGGTTGTTTCTGATGTGGCAGCCACATAGAGGTAGGTGTTTCAATCATCTTTGTTATGTTCCACCTAGTGAATGAATGTTTGATGAAGAGAAGGTTTGAGTATGCAAGTCTCCACAGTTAGTCATAATGTTAGAAATTCTTTTGGATAAAAATTGTGTGTGGAGTTTTGAAACATTTCAAAACTCCACACACCAGAAGAATTTCTAACATGAAGAGAGGGTTTTTTTTGGAAGAAGGGAAAGAAGATTGGGAAACCCAAGCAGCAACAATGAAAATATTTCCACTTGACTTGGTCACTCTTATCTTTCAAATTGACTACTAAACCACATTTTCCATACGATCCAATATTTCATGCTTTCACTTAGGCAATTTTTGTAAATTTCTAGGTACAAGATGCAAAATTTTGGTTTATTTGATATGCATTGAACAAGAAACTAAAAATAAACACAACTCATGCGTGATTGGGGCTTGTAATATTAAAACATCACTAAATTTAAATCAATCAAATAAATCAAATAAACAATTTAGATTTAAGATTAACTATAAAACATTAAAGAAGAAGTTATGAAAATATTGAAACCCCATACCTCTAAATGAATTTGAAAAACAACCAACAGACAGATCCTTGATCTCGAATGATATTTTACTCTAAACATTTTGCGATGAAAATCAATCAACCTCACACCTAGTGACGGTGAAAATTTGTCCACTTTGCTTGAAAATAGGTGAATATGATTCCTTATGTCATATATGGTGTGGCTATTTATACCCAAAAATAATAATGGGGTTTTTAAATAAGGAAAAATATGAGATATTTAAATAATACAAAATGTATGCTGAGCTCAAAATATTATCCTAAAAATTCACCTTTTCGCTATATTTCTCCCCTAAAAAATACTCTCATCTACATAAATATATATGACCCTTACTTAGAACGAAAATTTACTCGAAAGCCCCCTTCAAAAATCCTAGCTTCAAAATGGTTTAGTGGTGTTGAGGGGATCTAAAATTCTCCTTAGGTGCCTCGAAAAATTGGGGTCCAACAACTCAAGTGGGTCCTCTAGTAGAGTTCTTTATTGTTAAACTAGAGACTGGTAGTTTACTAGATATATCGCATGCAAAAATCTTCCCACTTGGAGAAATATGAGAACAAGGGATGCACAAATTGCAAAATGGATTAACCATTACCTGGTTTTTTAATCCTTTCTTGAATAAAATGTCCACTTCTGATAGTGGGTCTCTATAGGAGGAGATTCTATTCATATCCTAGTCCTTCTAGAAATGGGCTCCCTTCAGGAGAAACCCCCCAATGCCTTCAAATTAAAACCAGAATGGTTAGGAGATGAAACATTCTTGGAAAAAATGAAACAGAGACGAAAACCATCTAGAAAATCCTCTCTGGAATGTGCTCCCATCTAGTTCCATCAAAATTTGAAAATATCAAAACAAGCTGCCATTAAATGGTCCAAAGATAAGAGAAAGAATGATGAGAAATTGCTTGCATATATTGAATCCCTGCTAGAAAATTGTTACCTTGGAAAGGGCCATGGATTCCTTACTAGTGACCAAAAAAATGAAATTAAGTTGCTTGAGGAAAAGTGTGGAAAAATTCTTCTAAATAAAGAAAAGGAATGGAGAATCAAAAGTTGGGCAATCTAGCTGCAAGCAGGAGATGAAAATATAAAAAAATCACATCGCTTTGTCAACAATAGAAAAATATTAATATGGTCTAGGGGATAGATAAAGATGATGGATCCAGGGAAACCACCTTCTCTAATATGGTATCAAAAGGGGTGCACCACTTCAACACTCTTTTTAAGAAGGATTACATAGCCACTATTGCAACAATCCTCAAGATAGGAAGATTTTTCCCACTATTGCAACAATCCTCAAGATAGCAAGATTTTTCCCAAACTTCATTAATCAAGAGGATAATCAAGGCCTAATGGATGAAATTACAAAAGAGAAACTTCTTTGAACCTTACAAATCTTTCGAAAGGACAAAATTCCCATGTCAGATGGAATTCCTATAGAATTATTCCTAGGTTACTATGAATTCATTGAAAATGATCTTTTTAAATTGGTAGAATACTCTCGCACCACAATTCAAACGCGGGAAACCTTTAACACTATTTTCATTGCCCTGATTCCCAAGATCAATAATCCTACTCAATTTGAGAGCTTCATACCCATATCTCTCTACAATTGTATCTACAAAATAATTTCCAAAATTATTGCACATAGGCTAAAAGATATCCTTTCAAATCATATTTCTTTGGAGAAATTTGGGTTTATGAAAGGAAGACAAATTCATGAAGTTGTGGGAGTAGCACAAGAAGGTATTCACTCAATTAGGACCAGAAATCCAAAATCCCTCACTCTAAAGGTCAACCTCTCAAAGGATCTTGATTGAGTAGGCTAGTTGTATCTTAGACTCATTCTCATACATCTAGGTTTATACCATGCATTTGGCATATGGGTTATGAGTTGTATAAGCTAAGCATCATTTTTCATTCTTCTAAATGGATCCACATCTCCTTTCTTCAAATATGAATGTGGAATTAGATAAGGATTCCCCCTCGTTGTTGCTTCTCTTCCTTTTGGTAGTTGAGGGCCTCGGCAGATCATTAAAGGCAGCCTCTACAACTAGTAGTCTCAAAGATATAAACTTGGGTGCATCTTGTAACACAAATAACCTTCTTTTTGTTGATGACATACTCATTTTTTGTGAAGGTATAAGGAACATGTTAGAAAAACTTTATGAGATCAAAGATCTCTTTTGTGAAGCCACGGGGATGCAAATCAATTCTATGAAATCCTCAATGATATTCTAGGGTCTCTTAGAGATTGTAAATATATATATCACCCATATCCTTCCCTATCAAATAGGATATTTGGATGTGTAATGTCCCCAGCCACCCTAGGTTGGGCCACATCACGCCACCCCAACTTTAGTAGCTCTTAATCAACCAAACTGTAACATCCCCAGCATATTATTGAGCAATATTACTCTGAAGTTTCACTGCGCAAGTTCTACTCTAACACAAGTTCACGCAGTATTACTTGAAGTAATGCACTCATCCCAATATTGATTCGTACCACACAACTTATAACAACGGAAGAAACATTATCTTTTTAGTACAACCTTAAGTAGTGGAATTAAATCAAACAGCTATGTGCTCCAGCATATTGACCACACAATACAATTGTGAGTACAACCACCTAGGCACCATCTGCCACTTATGTTACTACTGCTTACGTGGTCAAATTCCTTAACCACACACACATGAGTTTCATCCACTTGAAGCACACAGGTTACGATCCTGCGCACCCGTCCACTCAATTCTCTTCTTGATGACTCATAACCAAAATCACAAGTTTAAACTTAACAGGAAAGGTTACCATCAACTAACATACTCATGCACAATTATAGTTAAAGGCTAAAACACCATACTTATATGCACAAGCAACATTAAACCAAATAACAACAAATATTCATATGCAACACACATACAAGAATTAACCCATGTCAAACATAGTCAAATATGCACACAGTAAACAAGACAAATGCATAGAGAACACTTATCTTTTAAGAAAGTCACCAACTGCAGCCTTGACTCAGAAGTTCCTCCCAGCCATAGACATTGTTGCTCATAAGCTTTCAGCAACAAGTCACCCCCGAGTTGGGGCTCAACTCCACTAGGGAAAAAAGGGTTCCTAGAGACAAGCTATGGTCTGAAACTCAACAGAAATTCCCAGTCCTAAGTGTCGGTTGTTACAAATAGCCCATAGTCTCTCATTCCCCACACACTTGTCACACCCAAGGAAGTGTGCCCCTTCTCTACTTAACAATCCTTCGGCTACCCCACTTCCCTTCCCAAAGTTACCAGCAACAGGCCATACAGGAAGTCTCTGAGCCCTGTGACTAATGATCAATGCACTAGGTAACAATTCTTAGCAAAAATATCACCTGGAGAGTAAGCCCACGGGTCTAACAACCACTCCACAATGAATATGTGGTTACAGCCTCTTCGACAATGAATCTTTGGTTACATCCTCTCAACTCCTTACAAGCTTCTTGTTGCAAATAAGGTAATAATCATACTTTCCATACAATATGACCCCCTTTTGCACACAAGAGCCTGCAACATGAGTTCCTTTCCCATAATCCAACATCATCTCCCATGCCATAATCCAAAAAATTTACTAAGGCTAGCAATATATATTGCATGCCTTCCACTTGACACTTGTCACCTCCAAAAGTAGCTTTAATCCACTTGGTGACTAGTTCCCTACCCTCGCGAACTTAGGATAAAATAATATATCTAACATTTACATTTTTCCCGGAAATATTATAAAATATTTCCTAAGACCTATGACTCACCCCCCTTTTCCCTTTTTCTAGTGGATTAGTCCCCCCATTCTCTTTTTGTTTGAGTTAATTAGCACGCAATGATGCAATATTATATTAATATTTGTGATTATATTTACATGGATAGGCGCGTTGGCCTATCTGTGTCCAGGCTCATCGGCCTCATAATCATATAGGCTCTCCGACCTCAAAACATAAACATTCATATATACATATATATAACTCAATACTACGCACTTTCAGGTCATTATCGCGCACTTACCCATGTGCGCGCAACACATAGACTGTGTGCACCTTGTCTTTGTTAACACTTCTTCGTGCACTACTCTGATGCGCGCAACATGAAAACCAAGTGTCCTTGGATCACCAGCCTAAATGTTCATTACATTTACACTCAGTACCAATCAACTCATCATCCTATGTGCAATTACAAATGGTTCTGGATCAGGGGCATTACAATCCCCTCCCCCTTATTTATGCATTTTCCTCAATGCATCATATACACATGTACATAAAAAATTTCAAACATCATCAAAAAGATGAGGATACTCTGCTCACATATCATCCTCGCGCTGTCAGGTTGCATCCTCTGGACCGTACCAGGTCCATTGAACCTTTACCAACTCCATGACTCAATTCTAGAGCTTCTTGGTTTTTCGATCCAATATGAAAAATGGTCACACTTGAAAGCTTCCTTCTGGCTCCACCTGAATCACATTCCAATCAATGACATGATTAGCATCAGGTACATACTTCTTAAGTAATGACACATGGAAAACATTATGAATACACAAGGATGTAGGAAATGCAAACATATAAGCAACAGGACCAATCCTTTCAAGGATTTCAAATGGCCCACAATAACGTGTTGCTAAGTTAGAAAACTTTCCCAACTTCATGGAATTGCGCCTGGCCTTCACTTTCAGAAACACATGATCACCCACTCCAAATTCTCTATGGATTCTACCTTTATCTACGTAGATATTCTACCTGTCTTGGGTAGCCTTTAGGTTTTTCCTTATTCTTATCATCTAGTCCTCCATTTCCTGAAGTAGATCTAGCCCAACTACTATGTGGTCTGTTGGGTTATCCCAACTCGCTGGTGTGTTACACTTTCTAGCACAAATTGCTTCAAATGGGCTCATCCTTAAGGTATTCTTCCCACGTGGATGGCTTATCCATGACATACATCCTCAACATGTCTTCAATCACCTGATTTACTCTCTCCATCTAACCATCTGTCTCAGGGTGACATGTTATGTTGAAACTCAGACTTGTCCCAAATCCCTTGAATAACCCTTTCCAAAAGTTCGAAGTGAACTTGGAATCTTTGTCAAACATAATTTTCTTAGGAACACCATGTAACTTGGAAACTTCATGCATGTAAATATCAGCAATGTTGGTTGCCTTGTCCGTTGACTTCACTAGAATAAAATGGACAGCTTTAGTAAGATTTTCCACCACCACCATAATAGAATCATGGTGCTTAGCAATCCTAAGAAACTTAGTTATGAATTCCATGGTCACAACTTCCCACTTCCACTCAGGAATGGGAAAGGGTTGCAACAAACCAGCTGGATGTTTGTGCCCAGCCTTAACCTTCTAACATTCAAGATATCTCGCAATGAAATCTGCAACTTCCTTTTTCATACTTGGTCAAAAGTATTGCTTCTTGACCGCGAAAATGGTCTTTTGGTTACCTAGATGCCCAGCATAAGGAACCTTATGCATCTCTGACAAAATCAGGATCTTCAACTCCTAATCATTCGGCACATAGACTCTGCATCTATACATGAGGATCCCATCCTCTCTTAGCTCACATCCTTCCAACTTATGTTGTGACATACCTTGTTGTAAAGTTGCACTTATATCCATATAGCGCAGATCTGATTTGGAAACTTCCAAAATTTTGTCGCACAAATCTATCTGGTACATGCTAATGGTTGAAGCATGCATTTCATTCACTCTTCTATTGAGTGTATCATCCACCTTGCTTTATTTTCCCCTAATATGCTTTATTTCAAAGTGATACTCACTAAGGTACTCTAACCACCTGCTTTTTCTGGCATTCAAACTTGGTTGTCCAAACAAATACTTCAAACCACAATGGTCTATTCTCAACTCAAATCTTTTACCCATGAGATAATGTCACCATATCTTAAAAGCATGCAATATGGCTACCAATTCCAAGTCATGCATAGCATAGAGCCTTTCATGTTCTTTCAACTTCCTTGATTCATAACATACCACCTGTCCATTCTGACTCAGGACTCCACTTGATCCTTCCTTTCATGCATCTGTGCACACAATGACGTCTGCATCAGGATCAGGAATCCTCAAAATTGGCGCACATGATAACAAACTCTTCAAGTGATGAAAAATCCTTATGCAATCTAGAGTCCACTCAAATCGCGTACCTTTCTTCTGCAAAGATGTAATTGGATGTGAAATCTGTGAAAATTCTTCAATAAACCTTCTGTAGTACCTTGTCAGTCCCATAAAGGATCTCACTTCTGCGATATTTCTTGGTATTGGTCATTCCTAAGTGGATTTTATTTTCACTGGGTCCACAACTATTCCTTCTTCTGAAATAATATGACTCAAATAGTGAATCTATCACTGATAAAATGAACACTTGCTCAACTTCACATAAATTTGATTCTCCCTCAACACATGTAGCACCATCCTCAAGTGTTGATGTTTTTCCTCAAAATTTGAGTAAATAAGAATGTCATCAAAAAACACAATGAAAAAATTCTTGTCTAAGTAACTTCTAAAAAATTCGTTCATCAAACACATGAAGACAGTTGGTGAATTGAACAACCCAAATGGCACCATCATAAACTCATAATGGTCATACCTTTTTCTCAAGGTAGTATTATTGATGTCTTCCTATTTTATTCCCACTTAGTGATATCTGGATCTGAGGTCTATCTTTAAAAATATCCACGTGCCTCTCAACTGATCAAACAGATCATCTATCCTTGGTAATGGATACTTGTTCATCATTGTTACCTCGTTCAATTGCCTGAAGTCGATACAAAGTCTCAGTGTACCATCCCTATACTTAAGAAACAAAATTGGCGCACCCCAAGGTGACACACTTGGGCGTGTATAGCCCTTCTTCATAATTTCTTCAAGTTCCATTTGCAACTTCTTCAGTTCTTGTGTACTCATCCTATAAGGAGTCTTGGATACAAGTGTTGCTCCTGACATCATATTTATAGAGAATTTAATATCTCTTTTTGGAGGCAATCCTGGTATCTCTTTAAATACATCCTCGTACTCTTTGAGTATTGTACAGTCTTCCACACTTGGCACTTTATCCTTAGGTTCCTCTTCCATGTGCGTTCTGAATACCTAACACCCTTTCCGGTAAATTTTCTTCAACTGTGAAACTGAAATTTCTCTGAGAGTCACAGCTCTTGGAATTCCTTGAACTGATCTCAAATTTCCTTGCTCATCCAAGAAAGTAAATTCCTTATTGTAGAAATCTAGGACATCATGGTGCTCATCCAAACAATCCATACCAATCAGGCAATCATATGATCCCAAAGGTATAATATTTAAATCATCCTTTGTGTGTAGTCCATTCATCTCTATTGGACATGCCTTAACCATCTCACTGATTTTCCTTTTTTCTCTTGTAGCTAACTGCACTAACAAATATTTATCAAGATTACTTCTTAGTAAATGGAATTTTTCCACCATCTTCGGATCTATATCACTATGACTAGCTTCTGAGTCTATTAAAATAGCAATGGGTTGGTCATTAATCTTACCTTCCACCTTGATCATGTGTGACTGAAACTCATCTTGCTTGTCATCCAGCACAGCGTAAATCCTTGGTAAATTTCTACCCATGTCCTCAATCTTCTCATCTTGTTGTAAAATGTGTGTATTCCTTGCTTTATCACTTCTTTTATGGAAATCTATGTGCATATGATTTCAGCCACAACCCCAACACTACATAGGTTGCTTCCATGAATTTTTTCCCACTGTATATGAAATTTTGGGCTCATGGAGAGTCATATATCCTTGTGCAGTGTTCCTGAAAAATGGTGGCTTTGCCCCTTTATTCCTCTATTCCACTATGCTTTTCATCTTATCTTCCCAATCCTTTTGGAAATCCAACCTTCCTCTTTGTTTCTCATACATACACTTATTGCACCTTATGGTTTCTTCCAAAATCTTAGGGTCATCATGTTGTATCTTGTCACTGATAAATAAGGGTATCCCACTAAAATGCCTCTAAATATTCACCTATTCATCCTTGATAAAAGGCACATAATTCAGCAGTTCTAAAAGTCTTCTTCTATACTCGTCAATTGTCATGCTCCCAATCTTGAGTTTGAATAACTCCTTCATTTTCTTATCAAAGTACAACTTGGTTAAGTATTTATTTTGGAAATTCCTCTTGGACTCTCTCCAAGTCACTTTCTTCTCGTCAATATGTTTCACTTGCACATGTTGATCACACCATATTGATGCATTTCCTTTTAACTGATAAATAGTGATTATCCCTTCTTCCTACATAGAATAGTTATGCAGCTAGAAGTACTTCCTCATACCCAGCAACTAGGTCTCCACATATTCATCTTTCTTGTGCTCACCATCAAAGGTAGGAGGTTTGATCTTATTCATTTCTCCTTGTAGCTTGTCCACCCTAGTCCTTCTCTAATTCTTTCAGAAAGGAGATGGACTCAAACTATTGTGTGCTTTCCTGAAAGAATGCTTACCAACAACTCTTTCTTCTCTTCTTTTCTCATCATGAAACCTACGACTTCTTCACCTAATTGACTTTGTCTCTTTATCCATCTTCTTTTCTATTTGGTCCAGAATTTGCATCAATTTGACATTGAAGTCATCTTGTTGCGCCATGTCTCTGATAAGCCTTGCATTATCATCCTTATAGGTCTAGACATCTTTTTGTAATAATTTTACAGTTTCTACCAAGTTATTTCTCTCTTCCCTAGATTTTGTACCATCAACACTCAAGATGACATACAAATATCCAAACTCCTCATCATCGAGACTGTAAAACCTCTATGCATTATCCATGCTTTTAACCTTTTGCACTGACTTTGTCTTTCTCTAATCACTGACAATTATGTAATATGTACAAACAACAAGATTAGTTAGGTGATTTCATGCAATAATTACATGAAAAATTTGCACCATTTTGTCAGAATCCTTTCTCTCAAATTTCTTGGATGATTTTAACATTCCAACTCTAGTGCACACAATCGTGTATCACAAATCTTGCACGCATAACAACTCTTTAGCGCACACCAATGGTTTTCCATGCAAACTAACTCTGCACTACGCAGCACCAATTCTTAACGCACACATCTATTCATGCTAATCTCCGGCCCATAAAAGTCCAATGTTGAACCAATAGCTCTGATACCATAATGTAACATCCCCATCCACCCCAAGTTGGGCCACATCACATCACCCCAACTTCAATAGCTATGAATCAACCAAATCGTAACATCCCCAACATACTACTGAGCAATATTAGAATGCAACATCCCCAGCCACCCCGGGTTGTGCAATGTCACACCACCCCAACTTCAGTAGCTTTGAATCAACTAAGTCGTAATATCCCTAGCATACTACTAAGCAATATTACTCTAAATTTTCACTCCGTAGATTCTACTCTAACATAAGTTCGCGCATTATTACTTGAATTAATGTGCTCAACCCAAGCTTGAGTCATGCCACACAACTTATAATAGAGGAAGAAACATTCTCTTTTTAGTACAACCTTAAGCAGCTAAATTAAATCAAACAAATCCACGCTCCAACATACTGACCACACAGTACGTTTGTGGGCACAACCACCTGGGTGTCATGTGCCACTTATGTTACTAATGTGCACAAGGCCAAATTCCTTAATCGCAAACACATGAGTTCTAGCCACTTGAAGCACACAGGTTATGATCATGTGCACCCGGCCACTCAATTCTCTTTTTGATTAATCATAACCAAAATCACAATTTTAAACTTAACAGGAAAGGTTACCATCAATTGACATACTCATGCACAACTACAGTTAAAGGATAAAACACCATACTTATATGCACAAGAAAAATTAAACCAAATATCACCAAATACTCATATGTAACACACATACAAGAATTAACCCATGTCAAACATAGTCAAATATGCACACAATAAACAAGACAAGCGCATAGAGAACACTTACATTTTAATAAAGTCACCAACTGCGACCTTGACTCAGATGATCCTCCTAGCCATAGACATTGTTTCTTGTAATATTTCAGCAACATGTCACCCCCGAGTTGGGGCTCAACTCCACCAGGGAAAAAAGGGTTCCTAGTGACAAGCTATGGTCTAAAACTCAACAAAATTTCCCAGTCCTAAGTGCACATTGATGCAACTATCCCACAGTCTTTCATTCCCCACACACCTGTCACACCTGAGGATGTGTTCCCCTTCTCTACTCAACAGTCTTTCAGCTGTCCCACTTCCCTTCCCAGGGTTACCAGCAACATGTTGGAAAGGAAGCCTTTAAGCCCTGTGACTAATGCTCAATGCACCATGTAACACTTCTCATCAAAACTCTCACCTGGAGAGTATGCCCATGGGTCTAACAACCACTCCACAATAGTCATTCTCTCATCTATAGAGACTACTCATGGTTTTTCACCCCAACTCTCCAAAAGTGAATCTTTGGTTACAACCTATCAACTCCTTACAAGGTTCTTGTTGCAGATAAGGTAATAATCGGATTTTCCATACAATTTGACCCCCTTCTACACACAAGAGTCTGCAACATTAATTCCTTTCCCCAAATCCTGCATCATCTCCCATGCCATAATCCCCAAAATACACTAAGGATAGCAATATATATTTCATGTCTTCCACTTGACACTTGTCAACTCCAAAAGTAGCTTTAAGCCACTTGCTGACTAGTTCCCTACCCTTCGGAACTTAGGGTAAAATAATATATCTAACATTTACACTATTTTCTGGAAATATTATAAAATATTTCCTAAGACTTACGACTTACCCCCCTTTTCCCTTTTTCCAGTGGAGTAGGCCCCCCATCTCTTTTTGTCTGAGTCAGTCAGTGTGTAATAATGAAATATTATATTAATATTCATGATTATATTTACATGGATAGGTGCACTGGCCTATCTGCATCCAGGTTCACTTCCAAGTCATTACCGCACACTTACCCAAGTGCGCACAACACATAGACTGTGTGCACCTTATCTTTTTTAACACTTCTTCACACACTACTCTGATGTGTGCAACACCAAAACTAGGTGTCCTTGGCTCACCAGCCTAAATGTTCATTACATTTACACTTGGTACCAATCGACTCATGAGACTATGTACAATTACAAAGGGTTATGGATCAGGGAGATTACAGGATGTTGGAATCAAATATCTAGGATTTCATCTAAAATCCAATCAATACAAGAAAGTAGATTAATTATGGTTCGTAGAAAAGATGGAAAAAAATAAACATCCAATATAATCGTTGGATATCTTGAGGAGGCATATTGGTCCTAGTTAAGGTAGTTCTAGAAGCCATTCCCATTTATTGGATGTCTTTAGCTTGGATCCTAAAAGGTATGCTAGAAAAAATTAGACATTTATGTTTTCTCTTCAGTTGGTCTGGAGAATCTAGGAAGAAAAAAATGGTACTAGCCTCTTGGAAAAGGCTAGCTATATCTTGGAGGTTGGGGAATGAAGAACATATTCTTATTCTCAAAATCCCTTGCTATTAAGAATACTTAGAGGCTCATACAAGGCATAAGGATTTGGGAACAAGTCACTAAAGACAAATATTTCCCTCAAGAATCCATTGTGGATTGGATCTACAAGCCATAAAAAAGGTTTCAAAATGCTACAATCATTTGAAAAGTTATACTTCTCACCTTTCACTTAGTGGGAAATTGGATAGTCCAAAAAATTGGAAGCGAAGAATAAGTATTCATAGGATTAAACCCCTCAATAGGATATAAAGAAGCCTATAAACTTCCAACACATATAATCAATGAGCTCCAAAGAAAATATTAGCATTCATTAAGATAGAATGCTCATAGGAATCAGGACACAAGGAAGAAACACTAATTATCCTAGAGAAAAATCGGCCTTAGAAAGGAATATGCAGCTATATGGGAGAATTACACACACATCCTCCAAATTTATTTTGTGACTATAACTAAGGAAGAGGATCAACTCATTTGGTCTTTGAATCCAACTATAAATTATGAGCTAAAATTTGGATACAAAGCTCTAACTCAAGAGGACAAGGAAGATCCATAAGTCTGGTGGTGGAAAAATATTTGGGAACTCAAATTCCCAGCAAAATCAAAAATCTTCATGTGGCTCCTCTTAAATAACAAATTTCTCACATGGGATGTATTCCAAAAGAGAAGCTTTGAAGGCCTGGGAAGACGTTACTTATGTAAGACAAAGTCTGAAACAAACTCTTATATAATAGCATATATTCTAAAGAGGTATGGAAGGGTGTAGATAGAATAACGGGGATGAAAAATTCTTGGAAAGGAAGCTCAATAGATGAAGCTCTAAAAACCTAGGTTTCCAACCCAAAAAATTCAAATTACAAATCCATTCCTCTTACCATTTCCTAGGGAGTCTAGTTAGCAAGGAACTCATTGTTGTTTGAAGATAAAGAGATCATTACAATAAAATATGTTATGCAAAGTCTTAACATCCTCTCAACCTTCCCTCAAAACTCAAAATCCCACTCTCCCACAAGGATATCCCACTACCTAGTGAATATGGACACACCCTGGAATTTTTTCGTTAGTGCCTCTGAAAGAAATCCTCCACGAGGAGGAGATGGAGGTTTTCAACATATATCCAAGGATTGTAGCATTTCCTTTTCAGCTAGCATAGGAAATGAAACAAATACTTTTTGTGAAATGACAGCTCTCAAGCTCACCCTGTGCTTGGCCCAAGAAATGACATTTATCATCTTCACATTTATGATTCTTTCCTAGTCATACAATGGATTAATGGAATCTTCAATTTGAAAAACTTCACTTTACTTCCTCTATTCAAAGAAGTTCGTTAATCCCCATGTTAAGCATAAAACCCCTTATTAATCCCTATATATTGAGTTGTTATATTTCTAGTGTTATATTAGAAGGTTGGATAGAACCTTTCATTGTACCCTTTCATTATAATTGTACCATTTGGTATATATATACCAAGGAGATCTAGTCTTAGGATCAACTTATATTGTCTTGTATATTGAATTTATTGTTAAAGGAGGTTTCTCCCTCAAAGTAGATTATTATTCATTGAACTTTTATGATTATCAAGGCTTTGGTCCATAACAGTTGGTGTCAGAGCATATGATCCTAGGGTTTTGCTTCTTCAATCAAGACATATTGGTATTCTCACAATAACTTTTTTTTTCTAGGAAGTTTCAAATAACAAAATTTTGAGGAGACTGAGGAAATATAGTGAAGAACAAATGGTCAAAATTTCAGATTCTGGTTCACTATCATTTTGGATATATCTTCTATGGAAGTTAGGGTTTGTGACTAGTCCTGAAATTACTCTCAAGCGATTTATATTTTTATTTTCACTATAAACATTTTTCGGAGAAGTTTCAGACTCTTAAATTTTTGTAATACTAAGGAGACATAATGAGTTACCTGTTGAAAAAATTTCATATTTCTAATCATTATAATTTATGAGATATATCTTGTGGAAGTTGGGGTTTTTACTAATCCTGAAATTAGTCATAAACAAGTCATTTTGGTATTTTTCTTTAATTTTTTATCAGTGAAGGTTAAGACTATGAAATTTTAAGGAGTTTAAGAAGTCAAATCAAAGTACTACATGCCAAAATTTCAAACTCGGAAGGGTTCAAATTTCATACATATATCAAGACAAAGGTCAACCATCCAAACAGTGTCCAAATCAGGGTTTGAAAAGTATGTAACTTACAATTGGCGTAATTTCAAATGGAATATCAAATGAAAAATAATATGGATGAAATGAAAAATAAGATGTATGAAAATAAGGAAGACATTCAAAATTCTATGAATGAAATGAAAAAGAAGATGGGCGAAAATAAGGCAGAAATACAAAAATCTATGAAGTCCATAGAAACCATTCTCTTACACAGGATCCCTAAAAGGGATATGGAGATCCAAGGAAATCATGAAAATAAGGATAACAATGGTGTTGAGACTCAATCACATATGGGGAGTATTTTATCACATTTGGAGAGAACAAATATTGAATCTCAAAATCATGATCATTCATCACTCCAATATCCACATCATCAAGTCTTCAAGACAACACCAAGGAACTACTTCATTCCTAAAATCGATATGAGGAAAGTTGAAAGTAAAAATATAATTGCTACAAGAGTGGTTACTAACAAGTATATAGTGTATCATGCTCCCTCTCCTTATCTCACTCAACAAATAAGGTTGACACCTCAGCAAATGGATGAAATAAGAGCAAAGGGACTATGTTTCAATTGTGACAGAAAGTATATAAAGGGGCATAAATGAAGAGGAAGAAGATCAAGAATTGGAACCATCACAAGATCTAGTGTTAGAAGAGTATACTCCAACAATACATTTCCTTGCATTGGCCAGCATCAGTATTCCTTAAACCCTCAATATAGAAGGATATATCAAAACAAAAAAGGTAACAATGTTGATTGATTTTGGTAGTATCCATAACTTCATCAATTACAAATTAGCAAAATTTATCAATTGCTTTGTATTTCCAGCACTAGGGTTTCAAGTAATGATTGCAGATGGAGGTATCATAAATTGTTCAGAGAAGTTCCATAGTATTAAGCTCAATATGTGGGAGAATTCTATTGGATAGTTCCATGATTGCGATCCAAATGGGTGGTGTCGATGTTGTATTAGGGGTCCAATGGTTACAATCATTGGGAACGGTTTCCCTTAACTTTCAAGATCTTTTCATGAGATCTTCCTCAAAAGGAAAGGAAATTGAGCTTAGAGGTATCCAAGGGAAACCCTCTAAAGTGATAAGCTCTAACAACATGATAAAATTTCTCAAAAAGGAACACCATGGTGTCATTTCACAATTATGCTCACTAGATGTTCAAACATCTCTATCCTCTGCTCTAGTGTATCTCCAAAAGGTTATCAACAATCATTCCAAGGTATTTGGAGATATGCCTAAGGATCTTCCACCTACTCGAGATCATAGCCATGCTATTCATTTGAAACTAAGAAGTGTACATAAAATGTTCCATGTTTCTTGCTTAAAGAAGATAATCGTTGACAAGATCCTAGTCCAAACTATTTTACCAAATATTAATGAAGAGAGGAAAAGCATACTAGAACTATAAACGATCCTAGAAATAAGGATTAAGCAGCTGAGAAATCGAGTAATTACTGAGTACCTCGTCAAATGGAAGAACCTACTAGTGGAAGAGGTGACATGGGAAGATGAGTTATTC
>JASDQU010947019.1:59195-73338 GCA_032191745.1 Picea mariana
ATAATGAAAGGGTACAATGAAAGGTTCTATCCAACCTTCTAATATAACACTAGAAATGTAATAACTCAATATATAGGGATTAATAAGGGGTTTTATGCTTAACATGGGAATTAACGAACTTCTTTGAATAGAGGAAGTAAAGTGAAGTTTTTAAAATTGAAGATTCCATTAATCCATTGTATGACTAGGAAAGAATCATAAATGTGAAGATTATAAATGTCATTTCTTGGGCCAAGCATAGGGTGAGCTTGAGAGCTGTCATTTCACAAAAAGTATTTGTTTCATTTCCTATGCTAGCTGAAAAGGAAATGCTACAGTCCTTGGATATATGTTGAACACCTCCATCTCCTCCTCGTGGAGGATTTCTTTCAAAGGCACCAACGAAAAAATTCCAGGGCATGTCCATATTCACTAGGTCGTGGGATATCCTTGTGAGAGAGTGGGATTTTGAGTTCCGAGGGAAGGTTGAGAGGATGTCCAGACTTTGCATAACATATTTTATTGGAATGATCTCTTTATCTTCAAACAACAATGAGTTCCTTGCTAACCAGACTCTCTAGGAAATGGTAAGAGGAATGGATTTGTAATTTGAAGTTTTTGGGTTGGAAACCTAGGTTTTTAGAGCTGCATCTATTGAGCTTCCTTTCCAAGAATTTTTCATCACCGTTATTCTGTCTACACCCTTCCATACCTCTTTAGAATATATGCGAAACAATATTATATAAGAGTTTGTTTCAGACTTTCTCTTACATAAGTAACGTCTTCCCATGCCTTCAAAGCTTCTCTTTTGGAGTACATCCCATGTGATATTTTTTTTATTTAAGAGGAGCCACATGAAGATTTTTTATTTTGCTGGGAATTTGAGTTCCCAAATATTTTTCCACCACCAGACTTATGTATCTTCCTTGTCCTCTTGAGTTAGAGCTTTGTATCCAAATTTTAGCTCATAATTTATAGTTGGATTCAAAGACATGAGTTGATCCTCTTCCTTAGTTATAGTCACAAAATAAATTTGGAGGATGTGTGTGTAATTCTCCCATATAGCTACATATTCCTTTCTAAGGATGATTTTTCTCTAGGATAATTAGTGTTTTTTCCTTGTGTCCTGATTCCTATGAGATATCTATCTTAATGAATGCTAATATTTGCTTTGGAGCTCATTGATTATATGTGTTGGAAGTTTATAGGCTTCCTTATATCCTATCAAGGGGTTTAATCCTATGAATACTTATTCTCCCCTTCCAATTTTTTGGACTATCCAATTTCCCACTAAGTGAAAGGCAAGAAGTATAACTTTTCAAATGATTGTATCATTTTGAAACTTTTTTTGTGGCTTGTAGATCCAATCCACAATGGATTCTTGATGGAAATATTTGTCTTTAGTGACTTGTTCCCAAATCCTTATGCCTTGTATGAGCCTCTAAGTATTCTTAACAACAAGGGATTTTGAGAATAAGAATATGTTCTTCATTCCCCAACCTCCAAGATATAGCTAGCCTTTTCCAAGAGGCTAGTACTATTTTTTTCTTCCTAGATTCTCTAGACCAACTGAAGAGAAAACATAAATGTCTAATTTTTTCTAGTATATCTTTTAGGATCCAAGCTAAAGACATCTAATAAATGAGAATGGCTTCTAGAACTACCTTAACTAGGACCAATATGCCTCCTCGAGATATCCAACGATTATACTGGATGTTTATTTTTTTTCCAACTTTTCTACGAGCCATAACTAATCTGCTTTCTTGTATTGATTGGATTTTAGATGAAATCCTAGATATTTGATTCCAACATCCTGTAATCTCCCTGATCCAGAACCCTTTGTAATTGTACATAGGCTCATGAGTCGATTGGTACCAAGTGTAAATGTAATGAACATTTAGGTTGGTGAGCCAAGGACACCTAGTTTTGGTGTTGCACACATCAGAGTAGTGTGTGAAGAAGTGTTAAAAAAGATAAGGTGCACACAGTCTATGTGTTGTGCGCACTTGGGTAAGTGCGCGATAATGACTTGGAAGTGTGCAGTACTGAGTTATATATATATATATGATTGTTTATGTTTTGAGGTTGGAAAGCTGTATGATTATGAGGCTAGTGAACCTGGATGCAGATAGGCCAATGCGCATATCCATGTAAATATAATAATGGATTTTAATATAATATTTCATTATTACGCACTGAATGACTCAGAAAAAAAGAGATGGGGGGCCTACTCCACTGGAAAAAGGGAAAAGGGGGGTGAGTCGTAAGTCTTAGGAATTATTTTATAATATTTCCGAAAAATAGTGTAAATGTCAGATATATTATTTTACCCTAAGTTCCGAAGGGTAGGGAACTAGTCAACAAGTGGATTAAAGCTACTTTTGGAGTTGACAAGTGTCAAGTGGAAGACATGAAATATAAATTGCTATCCTTAGTGTATTTTGGGGATTATGGCATGGGAGATGATGTAGGATTTCGGGAAAGGAATTCATGTTGCAGACTCTTGTGTGTAGAAGGGGGTCAGATTGTATGGAAAATCTGATTATTACCTTATCTGCAACAAGAAGCTTGTAAGGAGTTGAGAGGTTGTAACCAGAGATTCACTTTCGAAGAGTCGGGGTGAAAAACCATGAGTAGTCTCTATAGATGAGAGACTGACTGTTGTGGAGTGGTTGTTAAACCCATGTGCATACTCTCCAGGTGAGATTTTTGATGAGAATTGTTACATGGTGCGTTGAGCATTAGTCACAGGTCTCAAAGAATTCCTTTCTGACATGTTGCCGGTAACCCTGGGAAGGGAAGTGGGGCAACTAAAAGATTGTTGAGTAGAGAAGGGGAACACATCATTAGGTGTGACATGTGTGTGGGGAATGAAATACTGTGAGATTGTTTCATCAATGTGCACTTAGGACTGGGAAATTCTGTTGAGTTTCATACCACAGCTTGTCACTAGGAACCCTTTTTTCCCTGGTGGAGTTGAGCCCCAACTCGGGGGTGACCTGTTGCTGAAATATTATAAGCAACAATGTCTATGGCTGGGAGGAACATCTGAGTCAAGGCCAGAGTTGGTGACTTTATTAAAAAATAAGTGTTCTCTATGCGCTTGTCTTGTTTACTGTGTGTGTATTTGACTATGTTTGACATGGGTTAATTCTTGTATGTGTGTTACATATGAGTATTTGGTGATATTTGGTTTAATTTTTCTTGTGCATATAAGTATGGTGTTTTATCCTTTAACTATAGTTGTGCATGAGTATGCCAGTTGATGGTAACTTTTCATGTTAAGTTTAAAATTGTGATTTTGGTTATGATTCATCAAAAAGAGAATTGAGTGACCGGGTGCATAGGATCATAACCTACGTGTTTCAAGTGGCTAGAACTCATGTGTTTGCGATTAAGGAATTTGGCCCTGTGCACATTAGTAACATAAGTGGCACATGACACCCAGGTGGTTGTGTCGACAAATGTACTGTGTGGTCAATATGTTGGAGCGTGGATTTGTTTGATTTAATTTAGCTGCTTAAGGTTGTACTAAAAAGAGAATGTTTCTTCCTCTATTATAAGTTGTGTGTCACGACTCAAGCTTGAGTTGAGCACATTAATTCAAGTAATAATGTGCAAACTTATGTTAGAGTAGAATCTACAGAGTGAAAATTTAGAGTAATATTGCTCAGTAGTATGCTAGGGATGTTACGACTTAGTTGATTCAAAGCTATTGAAGTTGGGGTGGTGTGACATTGCCCAACCCGGGGTGGCTAGGGATGTTGCATTCTAATATTTTTCACTAGTATGTTAGGGATGTTACGATTTGGTTGAATCATAACTATTGAAGTTGGGGTGATGTGATGTGGCCCAACTTGGGGTGGCTGGGGATGTTACATTATGGTATCAGAGCTATTGGTTCAACATTGGACTTGTATGGGCCAAAGATTAGCATGAATAGATGTGTGCGTTAAGAATTGGTGCTGCGTAGCGCAGAGTTAGTTTGCAAGGAAAACCATTGGTGTGCGCTATAGAGTTGTGATGCGTGCAAGAGTTGTGATGCACGATTGTGTGCATTAGAGTTGGAATGTTAAAATCATCCAAGAAATTTGAGAGAAAGGATTCTGACAAAATGGTGCAAAGTTTTCATGTAATTATTGCATGAAATCACCTAACTGATCTTGTTGTTTGTACATATTGCAGAATTATCAGTGATTAGAGAAAGACAAAGTCAGTGCAAAAGGTTAAAAGCATGGATAATGCATAGAGGTTTTATAGTCTTGATGATGAGGAGTTTGTATATTTGTATGTCATCTTCAATGTTGATGGTACAAAATCTAGGGAAGAGTGAAATAACTTGGTAGAAACTGTAAAATTATTACAAAAAGATGTCTAGACCTATAAGGTTGATAATGTGAGGCTTATGAGAGCCATGGTGCAACAAGATGACTTCAATGTCAAATTGATGCAAATTTTGGACCAAATAGAAAAGAAGATGGATAAAGAGACAAATTCAATTAGGTGAAGAAGTCATAGGTTTCATGATGAGAAAAGAAGAGAAGAAAGAGTTGTTGGTAAGCATTCTTCCAGGAAAGTGCACAATAGTTTGAGTCCATCTCCTTTATGAAAGCATTAGAGAAGGACTGAGGTGGATGAGCTACAAGGAGAAATGAATAAGATCAAACCTCCTACCTTTGATGGTTAGCACAAGAAAGATGACTATGTGGAGACCTGGTTGCTGGGTATGAGGAAGTACTTCTAGCTGCATAACTATTCTGTGTAGGAAGAAGGGATAATTGCTATTTATCAGTTAAAAGGAAAGGAATCAATGTGGTGTGATCAATATGTGCAAGTGAAACATATTGACAAGAAGAAAGTGACTTGGAGAGAGTCCAAGAGGTATTTCCAAAATAAATACTTAACCAAGTGGTACTTTGATAGGAAAATGAAGGAGTTATTCAAACTCAAGATTGGGAGAATGACAATTGACGAGTACAGAACAAGATTTTTAGAACTGCTGAATTATGTGCCTTTTATCAAGGATGAATAGGTGAATATTTAGAGGCATTTTAGTGGGATACCTTATTTATGAGTGACAAGATACAATATGATGACCCTAAGATTTTGGAAGAAACCATAATGTGCAATAAGTGTATGTATGAGCAACAAAGAGGAAGGTTGAATTTCCAAAAGGATTGGGAAGATAAGATGAAAAGCATAGTGGAATAGAGGAAGAAAGGGCTAAGCCACCATTTTTCAGGAACACTGCACAAGGATATATGACTCTCCAGGAGCCCAAAATTTCATATACAGTGGGAAAAAATTCATGGAAGCAACCTATGTAGTGTTGGGGTTGTGGCTGAAATCATATGCGCATAGATTTCCATCAAAAAAGTGATAAAGCAAGGAATACACACATTGTACAACAAGCTGAGATGATTGAGGACATGGGTAGAAATGTACCAAGGATTTACGCTGTGCTGGGTAACAAGCAGGATGAGTTTCAGTCACACATGATCGAGGTGGAAGGTAAGATTAATGACCAACCCATTGATATTTTAATAGATAGTCATAGTGATATAGATCCTAAGATGGTGGAAAAATTCCATTTATCAAGAAGTAATCTTGAAAAATATTTGTTAGTGCAGTTAGCTACAAGAGAAAAAAGGAAAATCAGTGAGATGGTTAAGGCATGTCCATTGGAGATGAATGGACTACACACAAAGGATGATTTGAATATTATACCTTTGGGATTATATAATTGCCTCATTGGTATGCATTGGTTGGATGAGCACCATGATGTCCTAGATTTCTACAATAAGGAATTTACTTTCTTGGATGAACAAGGAAATTTGAGATCAGTTCAAGGAATTCCAAGAGCTGTGACTCTCAGAGAAATTTCAGTTTCACAGTTGAAAAAAGTTTACCAGAAAGGGTGTTAGGTATTCATAACGCACATGGAAGAGAAACCTAAGGATAAAGTGCCAAGTGTGGAAGATTGCACAATACTCAAAGAGTATGAGGATGTCTTTAAAGAGATATCGGGATTGCCTCCAAAAATAGATATTAAATTCTATATAAATATGATGTCAATAGCAACACTTGTATCCAAGACTCCTTATAGGATGAGTACACAAGAACTGAAGGAGTTGCAAATGCAACTTGAAGAAATTCTGAAGAAGGGATATACATGCCCAAGTGTGTCACCTTGGGGTGCAATGATTTTGTTTTTGAAGTATAAGGATGGTACATTGAGACTTTGTATCGACTTCAGGCAATTGAACAAGGTAACAATGATGAACAAGTATCCATTACCAAGGATAGATGACCTGTTTGATCAGTTGAGAGGCACGTGGATATTTTTAAAGATAGACCTCAGATCCAGATATCACTAAGTGGGAATAAAATAGGAAGACATCAATAATACTACCTTGAGAACAAGGTATGACCATTATGAGTTTATAATGGTTCCATTTGGGTTGTTGAATTCACCAATTGTCTTCATGTGTTTGATGAACGAAGTTTTTAGAAGTTACTTAGACAAGACTTTTGTCATTGTGTTTTTTGATGACATTCTTCTTTACTCAAATTTTGAGGAAAAACATGATCAACACTTGAGGATGGTGCTACATGTGTTGAGGGAGAATCAAATTTATGTGAAGTTGAGCAAGTGTTCATTTTATCAGTGATAGATTTACTATTTGAGTCATACTATTTCAGAAGAAGGAATAGTTGTGGACCCAGTGAAAATAAAATCCACTGAGGAATGACCAATACCAAGAAACATCGCAGAAGTGAGATCCTTTATGGGACTGGCAAGGTACTACAAAAGGTTTATTGAAGAATTTTCATAGATTTCACATCCAATTACATCCCTGCAGAAGAAAGGTTCATGCTTTGAGTGGACTCAAGATTGCATAAGGATTTTTCAGCACTTGAAGAGTTTGTTAACATGTGCGCCAATTTTGAGGATTCCTGATCCTAATGCAGACGTCGTTGTGTGCAGAGATGCATGAAAGGAAGTATCAAGTGGAGTCCTGAGTCAGAATGGACAGGTGGTATGTTATGAATCAACGAAGTTGAAAGAACATGAAAGGCTCTATGCTATGCATGACCTGGAATTGGTAGCCATATTGCATGCTTTTAAGATATGGTGACATTATCTCATGGGTAAAAGATTTGAGTTGAGAATAGACCATTGTGGTTTGAAGTATTTGTTTGGACAACCAAGTTTGAATGCTAGAAAAAGTAGGTGGTTAGAGTTCCTCAGTGAGTATCACTTTGAAATAAAGCATATCAGGGGAAAATAAAGCAAGGAGGATGATGCACTCAATAGAAGAGTGCATGAAATGCATGCTTCAACCATTAGCATGTACCAAACAGATTTGTGCAATTTTTTTTGGAAGTTTCCAAATCAGATCTGCACTATATGGATATAAGTGCAACTTTACAACAAGGTATGTCACAACATAAGTTGGAAGGATGTGAGCTAAGAGAGGATGGGATCCTCATGTATAGACGCAGAGTCTATGTGCTGAATGATTAGGAGTTGAAGATCCTGATTTTTTCAGAGATGCATAAGGTTCCTTATGCTGGGCATCTAGGTAACCAGAAGACCATTTTCGTGGTCAAGAAGCAATACTTTTGGCCAAGTATGAAAAAGGAAGTTGTGGATTTCATTGCGAGATATCTTGAATGTTAGAAGGTTAAGGCTGGGCACAAACATCCATCTGGTTTGTTGCAACCCTTTCCCATTCCTGAGTGGAAGTGGGAAGTTGTGACCATGGAATTCATAACTAATTTTCTTAGGACTATGAAGCACCATGATTCTATTATGTCAGTGGTGGAAAATCTTACTAAAGTTGTCCATTTTATTCTAGTGAAGTCAACGGACAAGGCAACCAACATTGCTGATATTTACATGCGTGAAGTTCCAAGTTACATGGTGTTCCTAAGAAAATTATGTCTGACAGAGATTCCAAGTTCACTTCGAACTTTTGGAAAGGGTTATTCAAGGGATTTGGGACAAGTTTGAGTTTCAACATAACATGTCACCCTAAGACAGATGGTTAGATGGAGAGAGTAAATCGGGTGATTGAAGACATGTTGAGGATGTATGTGATGGATAATCCATCCAAGTGGGAAGACTACCTTAAGGATGAGCCCATTTGAAGCAATTTGTGCTAGAAAGTGCAACACACTAGCGAGTTGGGATAACCTAACAGACCACGTAGTAGTTGGGCCAGATCTACTTTGGGAAATGGAGGAGTAGATGGTAAGAATAAGGAAAAACCTAAAGGCTACCCAAGATAGGTATAAGAGCTACGTAGATAAAGGTAGAATACATAGAGAATTTAGAGTGGGTGATCACGTGTTTCTGAAAGTGAAGGCCAGGCGCAATTCCCTAAAGTTGGGAAAGTTTTCTAACTTAGCAACACATTATTGTGGGCCATTGAAATCCTTGAAAGGATTGGTCCTGTTGCTTATATGTTTGCGTTTCTTGCATCCTTGTGTATTCATAATGTTTTCCATGTGTCATTGCTTAAGAAGTATGTACATGATACTAATCATGTCATTGATTGGAATGTGATTTAGGTGGAGCTAGAAGGAAGATTTCAAGTGTGACCGTTTTTCATATTGGATCGGAAAACCAAGCAGCTCCAGAATCGAGTCATGGAGTTGGTAAAGGTCCAATGGACTTGGTACGGTCCAGAGGATGCAACCTGGGAGCACGAGGATGCTATGCAAGCAGAGTATCCTCATCTTTTTGATGATGTTTGAAATTTTTCATGTACATGTGTATATGATGCATTGAGGAAAATGCATAAATAAGGGGGAGGGGATTGTAATGCCCCTGATCCAGAACCATTTGTAATTTCACATAGGATGATGAGTTGATTAGTATGAGTGTAAATGTAATGATCATTTAGGCCGGTGATCCAAGGACACTTGGTTTTCATGTTGTGCGCATCAGAGCACTGAACGAAGAAGTGTTAACAAAGACAAGGTGCACACAGTCTATGTGTTGCACGCACATGGGTAAGTGCGCGATAATGACCTGAAAGTGCATAGTACTGAGTTATATATATGTATATATGACTGTTTATGTTTTGAGGTCAAAGAGCCTATATGATTGTGAGGCCGATGAGCCTGGACATAGATAGGCCAGCGTGCCTATCCATGTAAATATAATCACAAATATTAATATAATATTGCATCGTTATGTGCTAATTGACTCAAAAAAAAAGAGAATGGGGGGCCTAATCCACTAGAAAAAGGGAAAAGGGGGGTGAATCATAAGTCTTAGGAAATATTTTATAATATTTCCGGGAAAAATGTAAATGTCAGATATATTATTTTATCCTAAGTTCGCGAGGGTAGGGAACTGGTCACCAAGTGAATTAAAGCTACTTTTGGAGGTGATAAGTGTCAAGTGGAAGGCATGCAATATATATTGCTAGCTTTAGTAAATTTTTTGGATTATGGCATGGGAGATGATGTTGGATTCTGGGAAATGAATTCATGTTGCAGGCTCTTGTGTGCAGAAGGGGGTTATATTGTATGGAAAATATGATTATTACCTTATTTGCAACAAGAAGCTTGTAAGGAGTTGAGAGGCTGTAACAACAAATTCATTGTCGAAGAGGCTGTAACCACATATTCATTGTGGAGTGGTTGTTAGACCCATGGGCTTACTCTCTAGGTGATATTTTTGCTAAGAATTGTTACTTAGTGCACTGATCATTAGTCACAGGGCTCAGAGACTTCCTGCATGGCCTATTGCTGGTAACTTTGGGGTAGCCGAAGGATTGTTAAGTAGAGAAGGAGCACACTTACTTGGGTGTGACAAGAGTGTAGGGAATGAGGGACTATGGGCTAGTTATAACAATGGGCACTTAGAACTGGGAAATTCTATTGAGTTTTAGACCATAGCTTGTCTCTAGGAACCCTTTTTTCCCTAGTGGAGTTGAGCCCCAACTTGGGGGTGAATTGTTGCTGAAAGATTATGAGAAAAAATGTCTATGGCTGGGAGGAATGTCTGATTCAAGGCTGCAGTTGGTGACTTTCTTAAAAGATAAGTGTTCTCTATCCATTTGTCTTGTTTACTGTGTGCATATTTGACTATGTTTGACATGGGTTAATTCTTGTATGTGTGTTGCATATGAATATTTGTTGTTATTTGGTTTAATGTTGCTTGTGCATATAAGTATGGTGTTTTAGCCTTTAACTATAGTTGTGCATGAGTATGCTAGTTGATGGTAACCTTTCCTGTTAAGTTTAAACTTGTGATTTTGGTTATGAGTCATCAAGAAGAAAATTGAGTGGACGGGTATGTAGGATTGTAACCTGTGTGATTCAAGTGGTTGGAGCTCATGTGTCTGTGGTTAAGGAATTTGACCATGTGAACAGTAGTAACATAAGTGGCAGATGATGCCTAGGTGGTTGTGCGCACAATTGTATTGTGTGGTCAATATGCTGGAGCACATAGTTGTTTGATTTAATTCCATTGCTTAAGGTTGTACTAAAAAGATAATGTTTCTTCCACTATTATAAGTTGTGTGGTACGAATCAATATTGGGATGAGTGCATTACTTCAAGTAATACTGCATGAACTTGTGTTAGAGTAGAATTTGCGCAGTGAAACTTCAGAGTAATATTGCTCAATAATACGCTGGGGATGTTACGGTTTGGTTGATTAAGAGCTACTAAAGTTGGGGTGGTGTGACGTGGCCCAACCTAGGGTGGATGGGGAAATTACATATACAAATATCCTATTTGATAGGGAAGGATATGGGTGATATAGATATTTACAATCTCTAAGAGACCCTAGAATATCATTGAGGATTTCATAGAATTGATTTGCATCCCCGCGGCTTCACAAAAGAGATCCTTGATCTCACAAAGTTTTTATAACATGTTCCTTATACCTTCACAAAAAATGAGTATGTCATCAACAAAAAGAAGGTTACTTATGTTACAAGATGCACCCAAGTTTATATCTTTGAGACTACTAGTTGTAGAGGTTGCCTTTAATGATCTGCTGAGGCCCTCAACTACCAAAAGGAAGAGAAGCAACGGTGAGGGGGAATCCTTATCTAATTCCACATTGATATTTGAAGAAAGGAGATGTGGATCCATTTAGAAGAATGACAAATGATGTTGAGCTTATACAACTCATAACCCATATGCCAAATGCATGGTATAAACCTAGATGTATGAGAATGAGTCTAAGATACAACTAGCCTACTCGATCAAGATCCTTTGAGAGGTTGAACTTTAGAGTGAGGGATTTTGAATTTTTGGTCCTAATTGAGTGAATACCTTCTTGTGCTACTCCCACAACTTCATGAATTTGTCTTCCTTTCATAAACCCAAATTTCTCCAAAGAAATATGATTTGAAAGGATATCTTTTAGCCTATGTGCAATAATTTTGGAAATTATTTTGTAGATACAATTGTAGAGAGATATGGGTACGAAGCTCTCAAATTGAGTAGGATTATTGATCTTTGGAATCAGGGTAATGAAAATAGTGTTAAAGGTTTCCCATGTTTGAATTGTGGTGCGAGAGTATTCTACCAATTTAAAAAGATCATTTTCAATGAATTCATAGTAACCTAGGAATAATTCTATAGGAAGTCCATCTGACATGGGAATTTTGTCCTTTTGAAATATTTGTAAGGTTCAAAGAAGTTTCTCTTTTGTAATTTCATCCATTAGGCCTTGATAATCCTCTTGATTAATGAAGTTTGGGAAAAATCTTGCTATCTTGAGGATTGCTGCAATAGTGGGAAAAATCTTGCTATCTTGGATTGTTGCAATAGTGGCTATGTAATCCTTCTTAAAAAGAGTGTTGAAGTGGTGCACCCCTTTTGATACCATATTAGAGAAGGTGGTTTCCCTAGATCCATCATCTTTATCTATCCCCTAGACCATATTAATATTTTTCTATAGTTGACAAAGTGATGTGATTTTTTTATATTTTCATCTCCTACTTGCAGCTAGATTGCCCAACTTTTGATTCTCCATTCCTTTTCTTTATTTAGAAGAATTTTTCTGCACTTCTCCTCAAGCAACTTAATTTCATTTTTTTGGTCACTAGTAAGAAATCCATGGGCCTTTCCAAGGTAACAATTTTCTAGCAGGGATTCAATATCTGCAAGCAATTTCTCATCATTCTTTCTCTTATGTTTGGACCATTTAATGGCAGCTTGTTTTGATATTTTCAACTTTTGATGGAACTGGATGGGATCACATTCTAGAGAGGAGTTTCCAGATGGTTTTTGTCTATATTTCATTTTTTCCAAGAATGTTTCATCTCCTAACCATTCTGGTTTTAATTTGAAGGCGTTGGGGGGTTTCTCCTGAAGGGAGGCCATTTCTAGACTACAGTCTCCTCCTATAGAGACCCACTATCAGAAGTGGAGATTTTATTCAAGAAAGGATTAAAAAATCAGGTAATGGTCAATCCATTTTTCAATTTGTGCCTCCCTTGTTCTCATATTTCTCCAAGTGGGAAGATTTTTGCATGCGATATATCTAGTAAACTAGCAGTCTCTAGTTTAATAATAAAGAACTCTACTAGAAGACCCACTTGAGTTGTTGGACCCCAATTTTTCGAGGTACCTAGGGAGAATTTTAGATCCCCTCAACACCATTAAATGATTTTAAAGCTAGGATTTTTGAAGGGGGCTTCCGAGTAAATTTTTGTTCTAAGAAAGGTTCATATATATTTATGTAGATGAGAGTATTTTTTAGGGGAGAAATATAGCCAAAAGGTGAATTTTTAGGATAATATTTTGAGTTCTGCATAGATTTTGTATTATTTAAATATCTCATATTTTTCCTTATTTAAAAACCCCATTATTATTTTTGGGTATAAATAGCCACACCATATATGACATAAGGAATCATATTCACCTATTTTCAAGCAAAGTGGACAAATTTTCGCCATCACTAGGTGTGAGGTTGATTGATTTTCGTCGCAAGGTGTTCAGAGTAAAATATCATTCGAGATCAAGAATCTGTCTGTTGGTTGTTTTTCAAATTCATATAGAGATATGGGGTTTCAATATTTTCATAACTTGTTCTTTAATGTTTTATAGTTAATCTTAAATCTAAATTGTTTATTTGATTTATTTTGTTGATTTAAATTTAGTGATGTTTTAATATTACAAGCCCCAATCACACATGAGTTGTGTTTATTTTTAGTTTCTTGTTCAATACATATCAAATAAACCAAAATTTTGCATCTTGTACCTAGAAATTTACAAAAATTGCCTAAGTGAAAGCATGAAATATTGGATCGTATGGAAAATGTGGTTTAGTAGTCAATTTGAAAGATAAGAGTGACCAAGTCAAGTGGAAATATTTCCGTTGTTGCTGCTTGGGTTTCCCAATCTTCTTTCCCTTCTTCCAAAAAAAACCCTTTCTTCATGTTAGAAATTCTTCTCGTGTGTGGAGTTTTGAAATGTTTCAAAACTCCACACACAATTTTTATCCAAAAGAATTTCTAACATTATGACTAACTATGGAGACTTGCATACTCAAACCTTCTCTTCATCAAACATTCATTCACTAGGTGGAACATAACAAAGATGACTGAAACACCTACCTCTATGTGGCTGCTACGTCAGAAACAACCAACCTCAAGATTTAGATTCATAGATATATTACTGGATTAGAAGAAAAAATGAAGATTTATGCAATTAATCTAAACAACAAAATAAGACAGGGACCATTACTAACTAGAAACTACGTGCAAATTAGAATTACTAACTATCACTCAGGGTTGGGGATTGGTGGTTCTCAACAATGATGACTCTTTATTATAGATGAAAGTTGGATATTTAGAGCCCACCTTAATCACAATGGTGAAGGAAATTGCATGGCGGCGTGGGTGTTTAAGCTAGGGTTTTGACATTTGACAAACAAGGGTTGACACTTATTCTCTCTCTAGTTACGCCGAAAGGAGTATACCTATTGAAGATGGGCACAATTAATGATCTTTTAATCTTAAATTATAATCTGATGGCTACATATTGAAGATGCCGGTATATTCTTAGTCATCCTCCAAATTCAACGAGTCAGATTTATTGTTGATAACTTCCTTGCATTTATGAATGCATCAGTTAACCTGTTTACTTTTTAACATTTACCTAATCATATTAAGAAATTACTGTA
>JASDQU010947019.1:73424-92299 GCA_032191745.1 Picea mariana
TTAGACAAGCCATGTTTCCATGCTATCACGGATTTAATCAACTTTTCATGTGTTTCCTCTACCTCAGATTTCCTCAGCTGTAAGCCTTTCGATGTTCACTAGCTACGAGTTAGCGGCTGTGCTAGAAACTACGTGCAAATTAGAATTACTAACTATCACTCAGGGCTACGGATTGGTGGTTCTTAACAATGATGACTCTTTATTATAGACGAAAGTTGGCTATTTAGAGCCCACCTTAATCACAATGGTGAAGGAAATTGCATGGCGGTGTGGGTGTTTAAGCTAGGGTTTTGAGCCCACCTTAATCACAATGGTGAAGGAAATTGCATGGCGGTGTGGGTGTTTAAGCTAGGGTTTTGACATTTGACAAACAAGGGTTGATACTTATTCTCTCTCCAGTGAACATATTTCTTCCCTCCTTGATGGTATAAATGAGTAAACGTAGTACCCATACAATCAACTCTCACAAATTTCTAAATATAGAATATTTTGAAGGATCTTGAGTCCACGGGTTATTTGCAAGAATAGTTGGAGAATGAGGTAATTGGGATTTCTTTGGTTTTTAATATTTATGTTAGAAGACTTGAATATTTTAATACAAACATTATCTAATGAATAATTTTGGCTAAAATTATAAATTGTGAATATTCAATTGCGAATATTGGAATATGAAAAGTTTCAATACAACATTTGTATTCAAAAACTTCTTTCATGTATATAAAAACACATTTTTAAGAGTGTAGATTTTACATAGTTTAGGTAGGGTTGGTTGAGTTCTCTCTGGTTTCCAAGAATGCCCCACCTTCAAAAGTTATATAATTCAATTCTCCGGTGATTTCCTTTGGTTTAGGTAGGGTTGGCTGAGGTGTTGTCTGCTTCTTTGTATTTGGTTTACAAGAATGCCTCACCTTTTGTTTTTAATTTTCTGTATCACCAAAGACCATTTCACCATTTTTTCAATAATAGTTTTTTCTTCTATTATCTAAATAAATGTAACAAATGATTTTAGGCATTTATGCACTACTAAAAGTTTGAGGTGGAAATGGGCATGAATACATTCTTGGAGTGGACATATGGATTTAGATTTCTATCTTCAAGTTTTGTTTTACATGGATTTGAATATATATTTTATTTTAATTATGATATTAATTTAATACAATTTTATATTGAACATGTGTAAGGGAATACTTTAAATGTAAGATAAAGAGAAAAACAAGACTATAACTTAAAAAAAATCTATTTTTATATTTTGATAAGGTGCAAAAGTATGATTCAGTTGAAAAGAGAAATGAAATTGAAAAGGATGTTTACCCACTTGATTTTTTTGGTGCATCTTCTAGTCATAAAGTGGTTCATATGAAAACCACATATGTATAAGAGAACTACATTGAAAATGAAGTTAATTTGACTAGCAACGTTTCATCAACTTCGTCGAGTCTTCATTAATCCTGGTCAAGATTTGTAAATCACTGGAAGAATCACCAGATGCCTCCCAACCAAAACAATGGGTACTCTTCTTCCCTTATGCCCCCTGTGTTGTAGAGGGGCTATACAAATCTAGCCACAATATCAAACTATGAAGTTCCCACTAGCAAGTGAGAGTATCCCACATCTTAGAACACTTCACTGTCCAACTCATAATAGAATGCTCAAAGGTCTATGGTCATTACGATGGCAGTCCAACAATGGGGTAGAATTCTCTCCCTTCCCGTGACCCAAGACCTTTGTTTTTATATCCTCCCCACGTGCACATGAATTTATCAATTAAATTTAAAATAAATTGTTTCTCTCACTCACTTTCCTTAAAATTTTAAAATTACTATAAGTTGCTTCTTAGCTTTTACTTAAGATTCCTTTTCTTTTCTTCTCTCATATCTTTTCTCCTAAATGTTTCCCAGTTTCTCTTGTCTTTTATATTTTCCCCTAGATGTTTCACTGCTTTTCTTGTCTTTTAGATTCCGCCTAGATGTTTTCTTGGTTTTATTGTCTTTAGATTCCCCCCTGGATGTTTCCCTGCTTTTCTTGTCTTTTAGATTTTCCCCTGGATGTTTCCCTTATACAACTATTTCTCATGAATTTAATAATTGCTATTTATTTATTCACTTATTTAATATCATGCACATATTTTAGTTTCCTTCCAAGTTGTTTGTTTTTCTTTAATAATTTATACTTTTTCTTGAATTCTATATTCCCTTTACCCATAAACTCTTAGAATAAATTAATTGTTCCCTAAACATCTTACCCTTCCAATAAAATTTGATTTTCAAGTTTTCTAGCATGACTATCCATTTACTTTATCGCCTTACTCTTAGGTTAACTTACATGTTTCACTTTATACTAGAAGTTTGAATTGAAACAAAGGCTAAGGGTGCCATGAACATCATGCCCTTTATGATGTACTGATGTACTCCAAGGGTGCCATGTGTCATGCCCTTCAAGTGCTTTGATCTTGAGCATTGGGAGTATGGCACAACTGGACGAGATCCTATTACTCCTATAGTTGTCCCTATTACGAGACTATAGGACGTTGAGGAATAAGGCCTCCACCTTATTATGCACCCCTTAGTATAACTTGCAAGTGACTGAGACCCAATCTACCCTCGTGACATCGTGCAACCTTATGAGCAAGAGTGTTGGCACAGGGGAAGATCTAGGGTTCAACGCTACAACAACGCACCAACAAAACCCTAACTACTGGCCCTTTCGGCAACACCTGCGAAGCAGATGAAGTATCACCCGAGGTAGAGGCAGGGGTGGTTGCAAGACTCAGGTGTCTGCAACCTTAGCTAGGACACAGATTTGTGATTATAACACTCAACAATTGCCTAGCATAGATTATTCACCAATATTCAACCCTCATGATACTTCGCAGATAGCATAGAGCATTGCATTACGTACTTAGATCTAAGATAATTCAACACTTAGCCACAACAAGATAGATTAGATTCGGTAGATCAAGCACTAAGCATCTTACATACCATATCTAATATTCGTTCATATCTCACAAGCACAAAGCATAAATAGATCTATCTAAACACATCAAAGCACTTAACAAAGGCAGAGACAAACACATCAGGTCGAGGCACAGAGCACAACACACGTATTTACCGTGGTTCACCCCCACCCTGGGGCTACGTCCACAAAGTCTTATTATTTATTAGCTTTAGTTAATCAAGTTACGACACAGAGCCATCCAAATCCCTCTTCGCATACGACAAAATATCTGCGCAACTCGCTAGATCCTTCTTCCTTGCACTACAACACAAAGCCTTCTACAGTCTCTCATAGGGACTTGCACTCGGCTCTGCAAGCCTTACACAAATTGCACAAAGCCTTGACCACACATATTCAACCCTTGGCACTTAGCCTACATCACATAGATATATCATCCACTTGCACTAAGCAATCACACCTATTTCACATCTAATTCATATCTATTTATACATACAAAAGTGGGCTTAAGCGTGGGTAAACCCACAGGCCAACATCCCTTTCCCATTACATTATCCCCAAAACCCAAAAAGGACCCAAAAATGGGTCTAGCTTCCATGATTTCCGCTTCACGTTGCGCTCCATCTTTGACAAGTTGTCGAAGTCCCAAAAATGGTCAAACATGACCAAGTGTTCCTCAAAACTTGGTCAAGGGCCAACAGGCCCCCAACACTCACCTGTGACTCGTCCCGAGTCACTCAGGTCTGGGAAACTTTGCCTCAAAGGTATCAAGCTTGGCTCGAGCTTCTTTGACTTGTTTCTGTGCTACTGCTTCTTGCTCAGCAAATTCCTGAACAACCGCTTTGCTGATAGGTCCTTCCAGTTGCTGCTCGAATGTAAAAACTACTTGTTCCAGTAGTGTTCCTTGGCCTTCGATTTCTTCAAATAGTAGGTAGGTCGCCTCCTGGATCGACTGGAGTTTCTGGGTGACTTCCATCACTTTGTTCTGCATGGTAAGAATGAGTTTTTGGGAAATGCACTGTTCCTGGGATCTCTTCATCCTCTCGATGGGTGACAGGAGCGTGAGCTGTGCCTGTACTATATCTGTGTGCTGCTTTTATTCCTAGAGTTGGGATTCTAGTTTCTTCAACTCGGGGTCTTCATATAGTTGTTCATATATCTACGCACTTCTGCTACTTAGCTGTTTACATTCTGTAGAAAGTGTTTTAATCCTCTCGACTGCACTCTGAGCATTCAATTCTCACTGGTCGCGCACTTCTTGTGGAGTCTGATGTATCGTCTGAAGCTCTAATTCCACGATCCTTTGTTGAAGTTGCTGAATAACCTCAACCAGCTTCATCACTTGGCGTTCTATGGGCTCTTCGACCTTTTGCTCTAAGCCAGTCACAGAGAGAAATGCTTTGTTGACTGCTTCTTCAATTCCTACTTGCTTTGCGAGAAACTGCTCTTTCGATTTTTGGATCTTCTCTCTATCTTCTTCAAATTTTGCTTGGAGAGCATTCTTCTCTTGTTGCACGGCTTGGAATTTTTCAATAATTTCCTCCTGTTCTTTCTTTAGGGCCTGTATGGCCTGCGCTTTTTCATCCTGAGATTTGACTGTATCAACAATCTTGCGGAGCTGAACTGATTCATCTCCCACTTCTGTTGTTCCTTCTGGAAGAGGTGCAGTAGAGATTGCTCGGTTAGACTGGAGTGTTTGCTGTACTCCTTGGAGCGCGATCTCAATTTGGCTATACATTTGTTCCTGCTTCGCCTCCTGCTTATCCATGATTTCCTTTGAAGCATCATTGACCGATGCAACAATGAAATCAAAGTCATCCAATGTGAGGGTAGTTCACATATTGGTTACAGGGGTTCTTGGTTTCTTTCTGGAGGAAGATTTCAGAGGTGAGACCTTCCTTTTCTTTGATGAGTCTTCTTCATCCCTAGGCAGTGGTACTTTGAATTTTTGAGTTTCTGTACCTTCTTCATCATCACCTTCTTCATCTGGTGTAATGGAATCCATCCTTACAGATAGGCTGTCAACATCCTGGACTTCTTCAGTCTTCTTCATCATCTTTGATTTGTTTATCTTACTGGGCCCAGGTGTATCCTGTGTAGTTCCGGGGCTGTTGATATCAGACATTTCTGCAGGGTCTGCTGAAATAAGGAGGTCTTCCGACCATTCCTTGGTGATCTTTTCCAGGTCTTCTTCTGTCAGCTTATAGTAGGACTGAAGCTGTTCCTGGTGCTCATCAACGCGTGGGGTTAGGTATATAAAGTGGCAGTCCACGCTGAAATTTATCAAAGGTCGGAATCTCTGTAAAGTGTTCAGGGTTATGCGAGGTTCACTCCTTATGGCTTCTTTCAATTGGTTATAGTACGCGTGGAAAAAATCATTCAATTTCCATTGCTTGCTCATGTTGTTCAAGTACCATAATGTATTGAACTTCATGACTAATGGCTCAAAGGGGTCAAGGTCTAGGAAGGTTGTGCCTTCCGATAGCTCCCATGCAACAAAAGCGATCAGTATTAGGAGCCAACTAAAATGGAATTCATGCCCCTGATCCTGGGCTTATTTATAGTCAATCTCCATTTGATTCACCAGGTACTTCACCCAGTTCATCTGTAGTCCCTCTGTGCACTTTCCTGCAAGGTCAACTACAAAGCCAGATACTTGTGTTGGTTGATTCTTGCGTACCAACTTCCCTGTGATTAGTTGGCATGTGAGATGCACTGTGCCACTTTCAATAGAAGCTACCTTGTAGCCTCTCGTGCCTTTCTCAATATCGCCATAGGATTCTTTGATGTTCTGCGCAAGAGCGCGGTCTGTGGTCTTTCCAGGATAGTACTCATGGGGAGTAGGGCCCTGCATGCTAAGCTCAATTATCCTATTGATCAATGCCATATCAATAGTTATGCGATGGTCAAACCACAATTATCCTCCATGGTAACTTGCTAGTAACAATTTTACACAAGCATTCACCTCCTGGTGTTTGTCGAAGTGCGATATTTTCATAATGTTGAGAAAAGTAGACTGCGCGAGGTTCATCATCCATTGCTGAGGGATGAGCTTCAAATTCTTGCCCTTAGTTCTCATCAAGTATTTATATGGGGTGAACATGCTATAAAATTTACGGTCCCCCAGGTTGAAGTCGCAAAAATTCAACGCTGTAACCTTGTCTTGATCTGTGTGGTAGGTGCGTACTCCTTTCAATAGATATGCAATGACTAGGGTGTATTCAAAGTCTCTAGGGACACTGTCCCTATTAATCTCACCGCTCAGAGGGGGTATGTAAGTTGGTAGGATGGATGGTACTAACTTCGCATTGGCTATGTCGTCCTTATGCTTAGTTCTTCTCTCTGTGCCAGCTCGAGATGTTCCTTCTTGAGTAGTCGACGGGGAGGCTTGCACTCCTCCTGTCGATGATGATTGGACTCCGGTGGACATTCTTCTTTCCGACATGACTCTCTCAGTCATTAAATCAAGAAGGACCTCCATAATGGATTCCTCAAGTTCGGTGAGCTCGTCATACATACGCACTCAGGAAAGATAATTGGGGTCACGATGATCTCAAAATACTACACTAGGATGAAAAATCTGCTTGCAATGATCACTGTAGACAATCACTAGTTCTGTGGGCTTCAACTTTTCAGTTGGAAAACGTGTTCTTCGGGAATGACACGACGAGCTAAATAGGAAATTCATCAACGGTCTTCTTGCAACAGGTATGAAGCTTCCATGAACGTTGATACATCTGTTATGGCATGGTCCAATGGTCTGGTGGTGATCCTTTAATGATTTTCTAGGGCGAAAGTCGAATGGGTATATCGGTCCAACGACTATATTGCTTTGCCATGATGAAGTGCCATATGTCGCGGTTCTAATATCCTGACAAAGCTCAATTCCTGTGATTTTTCCTTCTGCGAAGTTTCCTCTGGAACCTTCTGTAACTTTTCAATCTTGGATCTCTTCTTACTTAGCTTCCTAGCCTTCTTCCCAGTGAGCTTCATCTTGGTCATCCTTTTTCATTTCTGATTCTTATCTTCTCTTGACATAGTCACTTTGTGATGCTGAGATTCTTGCTTTAGATCCAAGGGTAATACTCCATCATATGGATTAGGTATTTCAGTCTTTTGTGGTTCCTCTAATGCTCTTATATCTTCGACATCCAGGTCCCTGGTTTTCAATAGATTATATATGTTCTCTTGCTCTTCCATCAAGTATGCGATCCTTCTAGTCATAAATTCCATAAGTTCTTGCTTCTTCTATTCTAGGGCTTCTTTTACTTCTTTTTTCCGAATCTGGTCTTTTTTAATCCATATCTTGCCTAACAAAGCTGGAAATGGGGCATAGTCCTCAATAAATTTAATAAATTCGAATTATTCCTCTATCAAATCTCCATGGGTACTCATAGCTATCTGGGTAATCTTGCCACATAGGGTTACCATTTTTCCTTTAAACAACCCTATTTTTCCTAGTGAAGGAACCATAGAAGGACTTCCTAGGGTTTCCCAAGTACTTTTTGTCATAATGTTCATCTGTGTTCCCTCATCCAGAGCATAGTCCATGTCAAAGTCTCCTATTATTACTTAGATTTTCTCCTTTTCTTTGAATATCTCTAACAAACTGGCATCTTTATGTTCATCCAGGGTTTCTTTCATTTTCAGTAACATAATCTCTGATTATTTTGGGGGTTCTTCTGTAATCTTAGTATCTTGATCTCCTTCAATGTTTGCTTGCTCCATATTCATCTTTTCAAGTCTAGCAATCATTTTAGGGCAATCCAATACTTCATGGTCCATAGCCTTACAGAGGCAACTAGAGTTTCTCCTAGGGAATTCCTTAGCAAGATGTCCTGGTGTTCTGCAACTGTAACAAAGAGTTAATCCTCTCTTTCTCTTCAATGATCCCCAACTTTTCTTGTACTGCTTGCTAGGGTCATAATGGTTAGCTTGCAAAAAATTCTTTCTAGAATCCTGCATCCATTGGTTAGTCCAAAAATTATTTGTATGCATAGGCATAACATATCTTTCATTATTCTTATCAGATCTATTCATATCAAATGTTCTTTCATCTAATAATGCCCTAGTTTTCAAGCTAGGACAAAATCTATCAAGCATACCTAAATCCATACTTTAGAAACAAATTTTTTCACTTCTTTAACTTCTACAGGTCACAAAGCTTCTAGATCTAAGAAATTTTAACTATTCTTACCTTTATCAGAGCACAAAGCTTACAAATCTTACTTCTTTTCTTCAGTATCAACCTTTTTTCTTGCAGATCCAACTTCTTTCCTTGAGATCTGTCCTTCCTTCTTCAACACAAAGATTTTTAGATCAAGTGGATCACTGTGCACTAGGGCATAGGTCCATGCACAAAGATTTCACAATTTTAGGATGAATCTTTGCACAAAGATTCTTCTGTTCAGTTCCCAACAATCACAGTTTCAGGTCCCAACAATGGAACCATTTGTTGGCACAGGAGTAGACCCAGGGTTCAATGCTACAACAACGCACCAACAAAACCTTAACTACCGACCCTTTCAACAACACCTACGAAGTAGATGAAGTCTCACCTGAGGTAGAGGCAGGGGTGGTTGCAAGACTTAAGTGTCTGCAACCTTAGATGGGACACATATATGTAATTATAACACTTAGAAATCACCTATCATAGATTATTCATCAATATTCAACCCTCATGATACTTYGCAAATAGCACAGAGCATCGCAATACGTACTTAGATCTAAGATAATTCAACACTTAGCCACAACAAGATAGATTAGATTCGACAGATCAAGCAATAATAATCTTACATACCAGATCTAATATTCTTTCATATCTCAGAAGCACAAAGCATAAATAGATCTGTCTAAACACATCAAATCACTTAGCAAAGGCAGAGACAAACACATCAGGTCGAGGCACAGAGCGCAAAACACGTATTTACCATGGTTCACCCCCAACCTAAGGATACGTCCACAAAGTATTCTTCTTTATTATCTTCAGTTAATCAGGTTACGACACAGAGCCATCCAAATCCCTCTTCGCATAGTACAAAAGATCTGCATAGCTCGCTAGATCCTTCTTCCTTGCACTATAACACAAAGCCTTCTATAGTCACTCACAGGGACTTGCACTTGGCTCTGCAAGCCTTACACAAATTGCACAAAGCCTTGACCACACAGATTCAACCCTTGGCACTTAGCCTACATCACATAGATATATCATCCACTTGCACTAAGCAATCACACCTATTTCACATCTACTTCATATCTATTTATACATACAAAAGTGGGCCTAAGCATGGGTAAACCCACAGGTCGACATCCCTTCCCCATTACATTATCCCCAAAACCCAAAAAGGACCCAAAAAGGGGTTTAGCTTCCATGATTTCCGCTTCGCGTTGCGCTCCATCTTTGACAAGCTGTCGAAGTCCCAAAAACGGTAAAATATGGCCAAGTGTTTCTCAAAACCTGGTCAAGGGCCAACAAAGAGTGTCCCTCACTTTTCAACTCTGGCCACAATGAGACTGATAGTGAGTGGCATCAGGGATGTTGTTCCACCCCTCCCTTTATACTGGTATGGTTTTGTATAGCCCTGCTACTCCTTTTGTGAGTTAGATTGACAAGCATGATTCCTGTGCCTGCATCCATTGAACAAGTTTTAATCACCAATGTCCATAATCAACAAAAGTCATTTATTCAAATTTCATCAATTCATTTACTCCCTGACTCAGTCCGGAGTCCCAGTGTCTTGCTGATGAAATCTGCATCAACCATTCATTAAGCTTCCTATACAGTCATGAACTCATCAGTAATATCTGTACAATCATGATCATCCATAAATTTTATTCAACAAGATATAATGCGTAATTTATCAATTTCACATTTGAAATTTTAATAGTTTCATAACAAGTCTAGCATTCATCATGTATTAATTAACCATGTCATTTGTGAGAAAACAATCTCAAATAATAAGTCTGTTGTCTAAAATTATTCAAGTGAAACAAGGCATTACATACACCCCATCTTATTTCAAACTTCGTCCTAAAGATTCTTATCAAAACTCTAAAGGAAAATCAAAATAAATGTGGAAACCATTGACACATCTCCTCTACATTCTCCTAGGTAGTAGAATTGGGACTGCAACTATCCCACTGCACCTTTACTTGATTGACCAATCGACGCTGAAGTTGTCAATTGTGATGGTCCAATATGTAGAGTAGTTCGACTGTTGTTGATGTTTGAATTGGTTAAGATCGAAACAACAATATCACGAGGATAAAAATCCCCCTTCTTTTTTATAGAGGTGGTACTCCTGTTTATTGTTTAATGATTTATGTTTGAATATATTGGGATAAGGAAATTAAAAAAGGAGAGTGCTAAATAGCAAACTCGAAATATTTATCATTCAAATAAATGAAAATACTGAAAAGAATATACATGCATCCAAAATTTCTTAGAAATGGACCAGGAACCTTCACTCAAAAAATAATATATTTGCAGAAATATAATACAAGGATAATAACTAGAGAAAATATAACACGAGCCTCACATCCATCACAGTATCCAATGTTTTTGATCACATTCAAGGAAAGAAAGATGAAGGGACAACATATTAGAGAACTTTAAAAGAGTCTTTTCATTGATAAAAAAAGAGAATATGATAGGAGAAACTTCAAATATCAAATGCTCAAAATAGGAGTTTCAAAAGATATAATTAAAGTTTATCCCCGAAGTAGTTCTCTTGGACTTCTAAAAAAATAATAAGTCTTTGATAGTCTTAGAAATAAAATGAATTTGTCTAAATTTGGATTCAGATCAAGTTCTTGTGGACCTTAAAACAAAAAAAAATAATGAGGACAAGGTTGGACCTAAAAGAAGACAAAAGAGAAAGATCGTAAAATTGGTTATGATTTTCTTGGGATAGATGAAACACAACTGGATGATTTTCAGAGTGGGAAGAGAAATGAATTGAGAAAAATGTGATCTGTGTTACTCACTATGATGGAATATCCTCTCTCCTAATTTTCTTGCTGATGTCCCTTTTGTATTATCCTTTGCCACGGTTTCTCGATGATGTAGGAGCACCGCCAACAACAAGCAAGCGCGAAGGCAGAAGACAACTGGGACAAGCGGCAGTGCATTTCAGCACGTTGCAAAAGTGTTTTGAGATGTTTTGAAATAAATGTGCGGATGTTAATGTAATAGTTAAGAGGAAGCACACTTAGATATTGTAAACAGATCTTGAGCGATCCGCTCTCATCTATAGTAGGTGAAGGCATTAATACATAATTAATGTGAGTAGGTAGATTTCAATGCAGATTAGACAGTTTAGAGCGTAGGAGGGAAAATCGACTATAGACACCCTCATCTTGTATCATTGTAACATTAGCATAATCAATTGAGCATAGAGCACAGAGAGGAGGAGAAGCTGAGAGCTGTATTTGAAAACACCCATGTACAGAAGTCCTAAATTAATACATGAATATTTGATTCAGACTTATGGTGTTGTGATATTCTCTGTGTATGCATGTTGAATGCTATGCTCATAGCTATTTTACTCTTTCTGTTATGCATTTGCTGTTACACTATGTATGAATGATTTCTTGTTGAATGTTTGAAATCTGAGAGAGAGAGTAAGGAATGAGTTTCAATTGTTTCTCAACTTGAGTGAGTAAAATTCCTACAAGGAGTGCAGTGGAGTTTGTTCGCAAGGAGTGCGTTGACGGGTTCAGAGTTAAATCTCTGTAAGCTTAGGATGGATACAGTTATTCTCATTCTCGTAGAAGTGAAAGTTAAGCACAAGAGCTGTGCAAGGTCTGCACAGGCCAAGTGAAGTCTCAGAGTTACAACCTGAGTGAAATTATTGAAGGACTGTTGTTGCAGGGAGTGCACAGAGTCGTAGAGGTTCAAATGCTAGAGCGTAATTGAAGAAGTGCCACAAGGAGTGCGTGCAAAAGGTATTCCCAGATTACTTGATGATTTTTCAATCAAGCTCAGGAGGGATAGGGTCTTCGAAGTTGTTGAAGAGAAGCTCAAGAGGGCTAGTGCCTTGAAGTGTTGAAAGGAGGCATAGCAAAGTTGTTTTGTAGGCAGATAAGTTCCATGAAGGAATACCTCTTTCATCTCATAGGATTTGTCAAGGAGGAATTGGACGGTCAGAATTCTCCATGGAGAATTCGTGAAATTCTGAGAGCCGTCAGATCGTGCAGAGAAGTAGGGAAGTTATGACAAGTATTCTTCAAGTGCAAGCTCAAGAGAGATTGGACCGTAGGATCCAAGTCGACAGGAGTCGTTGGATCACTTGTGAATTCTCACTTTGGGGATTCGCGAGTTGAAGGACCGAAATCCTTGCACCAAGATTCACGAAATCACAAAGTGTGAAGTCCCGATAGGGTGAGAAGTTTCGTTGTGGGGTTGACATTAATAACGAGTCAAAATTATCCGTTTCGACATTTCGGAGGATAGAAACTCGAGATATTTGTTTCGGGATTCCCGAAATCGGGAGACGCGATATAAGTATGGGGAAAGGACATCGTCAACCATTTCAGCGGATCAGAATTTTGGGTTTCGGCAGTTGGAGAGTTGAGAATTTTGTCTTGAAGGCCCCGAAGTCGTGAGTTGCGATAGGGAGTAACGAAGAGTTCAGGATCTCGACACTTCGGGTGTCAGGATACAAAGGAGGTAGTGCTTGGGGAGCGAAGTCGCGAAGTGCCAAAGCTAGGCATGAAGGACATGTGGCAGAACCGCAAGGTGGACCCAGGTGATAGATAGGTGGACACGTGTTGCCAGGAGGAAAGGAGTCAACACTCCGTTGACTTCTCATGTCTCTGGGATTCGCGGGATAAGAGCACGGGAGCTCGACGCTACAAATCGCGAAGTGGCGAGTTGTGAGAAGTGCAAAGGGAAGATCAACCCTCACTGACTTTCAAGTCTCGGAGGTTCGCACAAGAAGAGCACGGAGGCTCAACCCTTTGACTTGCGAAGTCGCAACGGGAGCTAGCGCTTAGCCTAGCTGATGGTCACGCGCAAAGGGCGTTGACAGAAGAGAGCTATACCCATTTCGTGATCTCAGGTATCGCGAGATTGGGAAGGAAGAGTCAGGAGTTTCGACTCATGAACTCGTGAGATTTCGAGTTGCAACAAGCGCCTTTGGGATTAGGCCTTGGTCGTAGTGCCGTGGTCGCATGGAGAAGGTGGAGCTCGCACCTAGTGCTGTTCGCACAGGGAAGCTTTCGAAAAGGACTTGTGGGGAAGAACCATTTTATGTGCGTGGGATTCCCTGAATTAGAATTAGAATGATCTTGTAGCGGACCTTGACCCGAGGGCTGATAGAGGGTTGGGGGTCTACATCACTTGACCAATACCAACTTCTTCTAACTGATCTTATTCAGTTGTCTTTAAGAGGGCTTGCTTTAGCTATTTTTCAATATATTATTTCATTGGCGCACCATTTATTTCTTGTCTAACTTCGATATCAAAGACTGTGCCTTCTAATTGTCTTAATTCAAATGAACATTGGTGGAGTGTATATTCAATATCCTCATTTTTATTTACATAATTTACCAACCAAATTTCAATTCCATACACAATATACTCGGCCATATTATTAAAATTTTCAGATGATAGGCCTTTTGTTATTTCCACATGTTCCTCAAACTGTTTCCTTGTCATAAATATGGAATTTAAAATCAACTTTGGTTCTTGGATCTCCATTGTAGTTCCTGCAAGGTCTGTTTCAGTCAATTTGTGATATAATGCTTCCTTTTTGACAACTAGGGTGTCAAAATCATTCAATATTTCTTTCAAAACTTTTATCTTTCTTATCCAACAAGCTTTTAGCTGTTTTATTTGAGCAGGGGAAGGTAGATCTTCTTCTTTTCTTTTCAATTCGGTCATACCAAAAACCTTTAAGATAAATGTGATAAAAACATCCTTATAGAAACCTTATTCATTATCAAAGTCAACCTTGCGATATTCTCTTAAATTGTTTAACTTGGAACCAAAATAAATGATATTATCTCCTACATCCCATGCCTCTAAAATAAGGGACATTCTCTTTTTTATATTTTCTCCAACAAAATGCCTGGCCGTAGCCAACAAACATGATGTTCCTTTCAAATTCAACTTGGGTGTTTTGTTGGGATTTCTCCCATATTGAATAAAAGCAATTGGACTTACACAAATAAGAGGTGACATCAAATCACATTCCAATTCTTTAATCTGTTCTTTGAGCCTTGAATTTTTGACTTTCGTTTCATCAATTGATACTTCCAAAGCGTCGCTAATAACTCTCTGAATTCGAGCAATTATCAATGCTGGGAATCCATTTAGGTCAAGCTCTATATATTTTTCCTTTTGAATTCACACATTCAAAAACTAACTTATTTAAAGCTTTGTTAAATAATCCACTATGGAGGGTCAATGATTCTTCTTCATAAAAGACATGCTCTTGAGTCACCAATTCTCCTGCTACTTCTCTGTTTTGTAGAATCCTCTGCTCATCATCTCGAAACTCTATATCCTTGATTTTTACATTGAGCTCCATGTATTCAAGAACAACTTCCTCATTAGGTATGAGCTCCCCAACTTATTTTTGACTGATCTACCTTTTTCTCTTACTAGTTATTGGCAATTTGTGAGGTTTTTCAACATTCTTTTTGGGATGATTAGGGTCATATTCGTCACCTAAATTCTCAATTAAAGAATTTTGTTTCTCTTGCATCATAGTTTGAGGATTTTTCTTGGGTGTGTCATTTATATGAGAAGAACTTTGGGACTTTGTACTTCTTTCATTTATAACCCTTTCGTGTTGACTATGTGCTTCATTTGTATTGATAATGGTGTCAAGATCTATGACTAATACTTCTTCAGAGTTATTGTCATTGTTTTATTCTTCTCCACATATACAAGTGTTTATGTATGATGCACTAAAACCTACAAAGACCATATGGTTCATGAAATAATGTTGGGGGTCAAACCCTTTCACTTGATTTGCCAATTTTAGATTATACTGGTCAAATTGGGTTGCAAATTCATCAATATTTGAAACACTTTTCAATGAAATCTTGCCAAATTTCCATGACAATGGAATGAATTTCCTTTTCTTCCTTCGATAAAAGGCATTATCCCAAAATCTATATTGTCTACAAACTTCTACCTTGATTATCTTATCTGGTACAAAAAACATAAGATAGTTTGCGGCTTCTCTAGAGCAATACAATGTGATTATGCTATACTTTTCATTTGATTCAAATTTCCCCCTTTTATCTAAAAATGTTGCCACCTCCAATGACAATATTGAAGTACTATTTCCGAACATGATTTTTTTGAAAGAAGATATAAAAGAATCATAAACTTCATACAAGCGATACATTTCTTTTTGCTTCTACAGAGTAGGATAGCATGTGTGAACTGGGTCTGTCTTGGAATCAACTTGCCTTGACAAATGCAGTCCTTGAAATACATGACAATATACAATAGTGAAGACCAAATATGCAGACATGTATAATTTTTTATTCTTCTTAAAATTTCATAACTAAAATGAAATCTCAGTAGATATGATTTTTGACTAGTCGAAAATTCTCTTGAATAGAATAATATAAAATATAGAGACCTAAAAGAGGGATAGTGGCCACTGACTCCTGTCAAGAACCCTAGCAAGAAGAAAATCCATTTCTTTATAAGGTTTCTTCAATTGACTAACCTGTATCACTGACAAATCCTATAACATTATCGTCGGGTCTTCGAGACATTGCAGAAATAAATCCTTACCACTGTTTTTAGCCTTGATGAAATTCTTGGCTTCGTCAACCTTGAAGGTTGCTGTCAGTTCTGGTAACCTGAGCATTTGGATCAAATTTGATGGCGCCAGAGAGATTGGGGACTTTCCTTTTAATTTAATAATTCTTTGATCTTTATAATAATTGTCTGTCCACCATATTACCAATTATTTTACATCAAAGACCTCTGGAACACATCTTACCTTTATGATCCTTGATATCCAGACATCATCAACATTCCTTTCTTCAAGCGATAATGTGGAATAATACTTGTAAGCTCTCGACTAATGGTATTTTGGATCCTCTCATGCAAATGTATTCAATGTATCCCCACATAATATTTCTCTTCTTCTTTCCATTGTTCTTAAGAGTTGGCCAAGCATGCACAGTATTTCTGGAATAGTAAAATAATTCTTTTTTATGTTAACCATTGGAGCTCTTATTCCAAAAGAATGATTTGATTTGAATTTATGAGATAGGTCTTGAAATGAATGCCATTAATAATGGTGATTTAGTTTTCAACTATCTGTCATTTCACATAAGATATGCATTAAAATTTTCTTGGTGAATTTGACAAGGAACAAGGATACACGATGGAGTGGAGGAAATAAATATATAGAAATATTTAGACGGAGCAAGTCCACTCCCTTGGTTTCGTGAAATGTTTCAAAATATGACTAAGTGTAGGATGGCAGATAGACAGATGGACGAAAAAGAAATTTTAAAAATAGTGGAATCAAATCCACTTCTGTAGTTGAACTTAAGAGACTAAGTATGGAACATTGAAGAGAGAAGTTAAATCTTGAGAAAATGTCTAAGTAAAACAAAGTGGATAGATGAACTTGTGGTTACAACAAGTGAATGAATCAGAGAAAATATACACCCGTAGACCCGTCATCCCGTGAAGAGTATGAGAAAAAGACTAAGTGTTGGTGAAAATCATGTGTAGCGTAACATAAGGTGAAATTTTGTGATGACGAAGAAATATAATTGAGTAAAGATGATGATACCAACCCTCGAGCCTGCCATAGATCAAGAATTTTTGTATGTAAAAAAAAGAAAGAGAAGGTATTAACCTATATATAGGTAAACAAATGGCTCCAACTATGGGACAATAACATCCTTTGGGTCACCGAGAATCTATAATCTCAACTATTGGGCATGGAGTCAATGTAGGAAAAAAGAAAAAGACAATAAAAATTCGGAAGTACTTACAAGGAAAACAATGGACTATGTACAACTGAGAGAGAGATTGATCAAGAGAAAAAGGGTTTGAGATGTTTTCCATTAATTGGTAACATCTAAACTGTGTCTTTCATGTCCTTGAGCATATAAGAATTATAATCCAATATTTTTTAGATAGTATAAGGGCCAATCCATAATGATTCAAATTTTGTATGTAAAGAATATTTTTTCTTCGCTTTGTTCCATAATAATACCAGTTGTCCCTTTTGAAAATATTTTGTTGTAGCACCATGATCAAAATATTTCTCGATGGTATGCTATGTATGATTCATTTTCTTCAATGCTTCAACTTCTTGTTCCTCTGATTTCATCAACTAATTGTATCTTTTGTGTAAAGGAGAAACTTCCTCTACATCTTCAATATTCACAACATATGTCAAAGCATTTAGTTCTAGATTAATATGAATTCTTGATTATTTTCCATACATCAATGTATATGGGGATATCCCAGTGCTATCCTTTGGTGTCAATCTACTTTCCCATAATGCATCTATTAATTTCAAACCCCAATTTCTTTGATTGAGATCAATCGTTTTCTTGAGGATTTAGATCAAATTCTTATTTGTAGATTCAACCAAACCATTTCCTTGAGTATAATAGTTTGAAGATTATCCCATTATACCAAATTCACCACAAAATTTGGTAAACTTTGGCCTAATAAATATTTATCCATTGTCTGCGATAAACTTTTCCGGAACTCCGAGCCTCAATAAATATTTTCTTTGAGGAATTTTATAAGCTTATATAAATAACCTTTTTCAATGCTACTGCTTCTTGCCATTTTGTAAAGTAATATGTACCCGTGAGAATATATGGATGGCCTTTACTCGACTTTAGATTAATTGGCCCAACTACGTCCAATCCCCATTGTGTGAATGGTTCTTCTATTGATATGGGTTGTAGAGGCATTGCTGCCCTCTTCATTTTTCCTAAAAATCTTTGACAGGAAATGCATTTTCTTATCATTGAATATGAATCTTTGAAAATAGTTAGCCAATAATAACCAACTCTCATTATTCTATGTGAAATAACTGTAGGTGTAAAGTTCCCACCACAAATTCCTGCATCAATTTCCAATCTCTTATTGCATCAACACATATCAACAACATTCCATCAAAATTTCTACGAAACAAAATTTCGGCAACTAACACACACTGATTTTGTTTCATCCTTAGTGCCCTTCTTTCTTTTGGAGACACGCCATTTGGGAATTGGCTAGATTTAAAATAGAATATTCTATCCTTATACGATTACAGAGTTGATGCAAATGATTTTGTTGAAATATATATAACTCCGTTTAATGAATATATCCCTGCAATGAGCTTGCACAACCCATGTCCTACGAATTCTTTTAGTGGTTTAATATCAATGTCATATTCTTGAATTTTTTCCAACCAATTTTCCCATTTCTCTTCTCTCAACTGTTGACCGAGAAGCATTTTTACTAGAGAAGTAAGAACATATTCTATGACATGGGATGATAAAATATAAGTTCTAAAATGAGTCACTACCTTAACTAAGGAAAAATCTTGCTTCTCTATGTCTGAGTACTTCAACTCATAATCATGGAGAGTTTTTCTCATAAAACTTATCAGAGTTATTCTCCTTTAATATTTCTTTGTATTAGAATAGAAACGGTTGGAAGATTGATTGTTGTCATTGATGTCAACCCTAGTCATGGGTTTTGGACCGCAAGATTGATAAAGGTATTTGGACATGAAGGAAAATTCACATGCATATACAACACCCATGAATGGATAGTACACATCATGTTGTTTCCGGTGGTATGTGGCACGTCACGTGGATCCTCACGGTTGAGGAGAAATGAATTTTTGAAGATGACAAAGTGAATTGAAGAAGGAAGTACATGTAGGCCCTGAAGATAATTAAAGAAAAGAATTACAAAATAA
>JASDQU010947020.1:4156-17072 GCA_032191745.1 Picea mariana
TAACAAAGATATGGAAACAACTGTATAAATACTAACATCTTTAGCATAGTACAAAATTTTAATACACAAATGAAATTACATATCTAAAAAAGGTGATGCTGGGAAACAAATGGAACAACCACGTTCTACCCAATTGTAGAACATAATAGCCACAATCACTTGTCCTGATCACCCCCTAGATTGACCATGAGTCCATAAGGGCGAATTGAATTATCCTCCTTAGATTTGGTCACCATCAACTCATCAGAAAATTCTTTTCCTCACACTATCAGTGCTCATAACACCAAACAATTCTCAATTCCTCAACATACTAAGTTGTGTCTTGCCTCACACATATGTTGTATATATTCGTGTGCCTAGGTCTTTCATTCCTTTCCCTCCTTGGGGAAATCCATAGCTTTACAAATCCATGATTTTTAGGGGTTGCTAGTGGTCAAATTCATCTTCTTCCACTTGTAAAAATCATCTATGAGGTAACTCAAACCTATTCCCCTCTCATGGAGTCATGGTCAGCTATTTTTAACGTGCCTGTTACATTTGTCTTCCAACATTAAATTTCATAAAAGTTTGTCTCATACATGTGTTCAATAAAATAGGATAGTTGGGAAAGTCAAATATTTTCCCAACAATCATTAAATAATTAATTACATAATCTACAATTCCAAATTCAGATTTTCCATAAATGGCAAATAATTTCCAAATTCGAATTTTCCAAAAACGGAAATTTATTTCAAAATTCCCTTAGAATTTAATTTTTTAAAATTTGAGGATATTACATCCTCTTCCCATTAAGTACAAGATTGTCCTCAGTGTTCATCCCTCTTTCAGAATAGGGTTGGATAATATTTCAACCTATCTTCTTCTAATTCCCAAGTGGCCTCTTCAGGACTAAAGTGCTTCCATTGCACTTTTACGTGGGTGATGGCTTTGTTCCGTAGTAATTTTTCTTTCTTGTCTAGAATGCACAGAGGTTCCACTTGGAACTCGCCTTCTGGTTCCACCTGCACCATGTTTCAATCAATGATGTGAGTAGGATCATGAATATACCTTTTTAGTAATGAAACATGAAAAAAATTATGAACTTTTAAATTTGTAGGAAGTGCTAGTTGATACGACACGGGTCTGATTCAAGTTAAACTATCGAATGGGCCACAAAATATTGGCGCCAACTTTGAGCAATTTCCTAGCTTTAGAGAGATTCTTATGGATTTGACTTTTACATATACATGGTCCCCATTTGAAATTCTTGATGTCTTGTTTTTAAATTTGCATACTTTTCTGTTGGTCTTGGGCCTCTTTTAAGTTCTGTTGTACTCTTTTTACTATTCTCTCCAAATTCTTGGAGCATTTTCGGTCCTACCATAATCCTGTCAACTGGATTATCCCAACTAATCGGGGTTGTGCATTTTCTTCCGTATAATGCTTCGAAGGGATTCATCTTAGCTGATGTTTGATAACCATTATTGTAAGAAAATTCAACTAAGTGCAGGTACTCCGCCCTCTCAGTTGGTTTTGTCCTTACGTACATTCGAAACATGTATTCGATAATATGGTTTATTCGTTCTTTTTTACCATGTGTTTGTGGATGGTAGTTTGTTCTGAAATTCAGGTTAGTATCCAATCCTGCAAAAAATTCTTTCCAAAAAATTGACGTAAATTTGACATCTCTATCGGAAATCACCATCTTAGGAAGTCTATGCAATCTAAATATTTCTTTCATAAATATTTCAGCGATATTAATCACTTTATAATTAGATTTCATAGGTATAAAATGTGTAGATTTACTTAGTTTATCAATCTCTACCATAATCGAGTCATTTTGTCTTTGAGTCTTACGAAAACCTGTGATGAAGTCCATCAAGATGATCTCCCATTTCCATTCTGGTATAGGTAGAGGTTGTAACATACCTACTGGATGTTGATGTTCAACCTTTACATGTTGAAAATCTAAGCATTTAGACAAATATTTTGTTGTTCCATTCTTCATGTTAGGCCAATCATTTTTTTTTCTGAAGGCTATTATCATTTTTTGGTATCCTCAGTGACCGGAATACGATTTTTTGTGCAATACATAATTAGGTACATATAGCCGGTTTTTGAACCTTAACAAACCATTTTTATCTATACTCAGATCTGTTCTGTTCAGTTTTTCTGCATTTCCTTGCAATTTTGTTGTTGTTTTAATGTAACTTTAGTCATTATTTCTTGCATATTTTATTCTCTATTTGATATTGTTTTCTACTTTGCTGATACTTATTTCATAGAGTCTGTTAGTCCTTTGATTTAGTGCATCTACAAAATTTGTTTTTCTTACCTTTGATGTGTTGTACCTCAAAATAAAACTCACTTAAAAAGGCCAACCATCTTGGTTTCCTTGCATTGAGATCTAGTTGACTGAATAAATACTTTACACCACTGTTGTCGGTTAGTAACATAAATTTTCTTCCCATTAAATAATGTCGCCACATTTTTAATGCATGGATTACGGTTACTAATTCTAAATCGTGAGTCACATAATTTCGTTCATGTTCTTTCAGTTTATGTGATTCATAACATTTGACGTGTCCATATTGTGTTAGAACACTTCCTAATCCCTCTTTTCTTGTGTCCACACAAACTGTAAAATATTTATCGGGGTCCGCTACCTTTAGGACAGGTGTTGTAGTTAAAAATATTTTTAGTTTATCAAAGTTGTCCTGACACTTTTGTGACCAAGTAAATTTTTTATTTTTATTTGTAGTGATGTAATCAGATATGCAATCCTAGAAAATATTTCAATAAATCTCCAGTAATAACCAGTAATTACCATAAATGATTTGATGTCTGCTACATCCTTAGGGATAGGCCATTCCATAACGACTTTTATCTTTTCTAGATCAACAACAATACCATCTTCATATATTACATGTCCTGAGTACAGTGTATTTCTTTGGTATAATTCACACTTATGAAACTTAGCATACATCTTATGTTCCCTTAAAGTATGCAATACTATTTTCATATTTTCTTCATATTCTTCTATTTTTGAGTAAACTAAAATATCATCGATAAAAACTAGCACAAATTTATCGAGATATTGGCTCAATATACTATTCATCAAGCACATAAAGGTTGTTGGTGCGTTAGTAAGTCTGAATGGGATTACGACAAACTCATAGTGTCCATAACATGTTCTAAAAGAATTTTTTATTTATATCTTCATGCTTTATTATGAATTGGTGATAACCAAACCTTAAATCTATCTTAGAGAAGATCATTGCTCCTCCAACTTGGTCAAAGAGATCGTTAATTTTGGTTAAGGGATACTTATTAATAATCATCATTTTATTCAGTTGTTGATAGTCAATACACAGTCTCAAAGTCCCATATTTCTTCTTAACGAATAAAACTGGTGCTCCCCAAGGTGAAACACTTGGTTTGATATATTCCTTATCTAGTAATTCTTGCAACTGAATTTTTAGTTCTGTTAATTCGGGTAGGCTCATTCTATAAGGCGCCTTGGATACTAGGGAAGATCCATGTAGTAGATCAATAGAGAAATATATCTCTCTCTTTGGAGGTAGTTCTGGTATTTCATCTACAAATACATCGTTTAACCCACATAGGACTGTAAATTCTTCTAAACTTAGTTTAATTTCTTCCCTTAGGAGGTTAGTAACTTTTAAAACATAAATTTGGCAACCTTTGTTCATACATTTTTTAAATTTCATCCATGATATTTCCTAACAAAAACTCTTTTTTTTATTCCTTGTACCATTCTAACTGTGTTATTTTCATCTATGTACACAAACAACTTTTCGTAACAACTTAATATCACTTTATGTTTCTCTAACCAGTCCATTCCAATGATTAAATCGTAAGACCCCAAAGGTAATATGTTCATATGTAACTTTTTACTTTGACCATTTATTCTTAGTTCAGAGTCAGAAATAAAATCTGTTACCTTTCTTTTGGTCCCTATTGCTAACTGCACTAACCATGACTTAGCATGCTTTACCTTCTTTAACTTGTTTAATTCAACTAAAGATGGATTAATATAACTCTTACTAGATCATGGGTTAATTAGTATAGAGATATTATAGGCATGAATTTTGCCTTCAACTTCCACAATAGTGGATTGATGATCTGCTTATCTGCCATCTAGAGCTGCATTGATTTTATGCACGCTTCTACCAATATCTCCAATTGTTGAAGCCTCTTGAAGGTTATGGAATGAAGTTCTTGCTCTGGGATTTAAGCATGATCAATTTCTCCTCAAGTGGGGTTCTCCACACTCCTAACACTTCAAAGGTTCTCTAGGATTGACCCCAAACTTCTTTACTCCCAGGTTAACTAGTTTATTTATCGCTTGGGCATTCTGTGTATTTGAATGGTAATCCTTCTTTTGGAAACCTTTCACCATATTATGGAAAGGGGCTGGTTGGAATCCTTTCTTACGCTGATTCATTCTGTCATGTTTCTTGTCTTTCCATGCCTTGGGAATTTCATATATCTATTTGTATTGATCATAACACATTCAAGCCTTTCTAAACACTTCATTTAAAGACTTGGGATTGCCAAATTCAATTATGTTCGTGTACGACTGTGCTAGACATCTCAAGAACCTTTGTATCTTTACTTTGTCCTCTTTTATATATGGTACCAACCTCAACATATATAGAAATTCATTTATCAGATCGTCCATGGCCATTTGTCCTAGTCGTAGTTCGTAAAATTCCTTAGTTTTATTTCATAAAATCTTTCTGATAAGTACTTATTCTTGAAATACTTTTTAAAATTTGACCTTTCCATTCGTTTTTCTTTCAATCCCTTGGCTAATTTCAGGTCTTGCCACCATATACTAGATTTTCCTTTTAAGTTGTAAATGGCCATTCTGAATTTCATATTACTAGAGTATTTGTAAATATGGAAGTATTTTTTTATATCTAGTAACCATGCTTCAACCTCCTCACTAGTCTTTGATCCTCCATCAAAGGTGGAAGGTTTTATTTTCTTGAATTCACCTTCTAGGTGGTCCACTTGTTTTCTTTTTCTTTTTATAGATGCTTTGTTTTCTTTCATGTGTGTGTCTTCATAAGAACTATCCTCTTTTTTTGTTTCATGACTGAAATTATTAGAGGACTTTTGCTGACCTCTTCCTCTTTTTCATTGTCCTTTGGAATTTTCTTTGTTACTATACTGCATAGAAACATTCCATTTATTTCGAATTGATCTTCCTGTGCTTTCTTTAACCTTTTGTTATCTACTTTAAATCCTTGTAATTCCACGATGATGTTTCACATCGTTTCCAATAATTGAGTGGCTGAACTTCCTTCACTGATATGCTTTGGGTCTCTAGGAAGTTCATGGTTTTGATTCCCTTCAGGTCTGTCTCCTTCCTCATTCTGTGCTGACATTTTCACAAGAGACAAATTGTTTTTCTATTTGTAACAATAAATATGTTTGTTAGATTTTCTTCAAGGAAACAAAATAAAATTATGTTGCTTCCATGAAGTCCAAGTGCTATAACCTAAAACTATGATACGATATGTAATGTACCCCAAAGTTTATAAATAAATAAAAAATTAAATGGGGAAAACTATCGTCTATTATGCCCGACAAATGTCATGACACAAGAATAATTAAATCTTAAACGAGTCAATTTATATATCTGGAAAGTGTATCATTGTCATAACTCCTTATAAAGGTTTGCAAGAGATATTAAGATCCATACACCGTTTTCCATTAGGCGTTACTAGTAGCATGAACATTGTAATGTTAATATAATAATGGCTAGGCCTGTCAAGGTACATAGCCTAGGCCTAACCTATGCAACCCATTCATATAAGTCCTATCTATATTTCTAAAACATATAACAAAACAATTTATAAATTAAAAACCTACACACTATACACCAAATACACTTTATGTAATTCAAATCTTGAACACTAGCGTACATTGAAATGGACCTAGGTCATAACCCACTAAGTTTGGATTTCCGCACTAGGTCTTGTAATGTTCCATAGTGGTTCTACCAATTTGAAATAAAACTTATAATGAAACAACAGTCGAAACCATGTTTACATGTAACATTAGTCTGCGTTACCCATAAAGTTATGGTCTATACACAAAATGAGAAGAAATTAAAGGACCAGACACCGGACAGTCGAACCTATCCTTGGGCATTAAGTTGGTCATAGCCATTAATGGTGGTAGGTCACCTTTGATCTCCAGGTCTAACGTTTTGCAGGGAGGAAGCACTATAGAATTTCCACCTCGACTGAATTCACATGGCAGCGAGAGGGTGGCGTACCTTCGATCCTTATCTACTATCGAGAGGCATGCAATGCCATTACCCTTCACATTCATTCCATACATTTTTTTCTCTATGTTTCTCTCCTGCAATGCTAGGGTTATGCGACTATGGTAGCATGGTAGTCACAGGGTGTTAGACCAGTTCTCCAGGAAAAGATGACCACTGTCTTCGAGTTATCCTCTTGGCTCTCTGGGTAGAACTTGTAGCAAGGTACTTAGCCAATTTTCTTTCACAACGTGGAGGTCGCTGGTTTCAAATATTACTCTCATATTTTTCACGGTAATCTCCCTCCCTCTGTGTATCATATTCCCCATACTTGTCAATTCATTATAGTGGCTTGTGTTTGGAAGGAATACGTTCCTCTGTTTAATTTGATTTAGCCTAGAGTTTTTCTATGAATGCACTCTTTGTATTACGAGATCTCTTTGTCCCAAATATTTATTTATATTGCGCATTCCTTAAGAAATAGTTTACTGTGTTGGTCGAGCTATGTATAATGTAATTCCATGTCCCACTCTCCATTATAACGATACTGTGTTTTAAAGGGCTCTTTGCACAATGTGTTTTCTATGTCCTATCTCTGCTATAATTTTATTGTGTTTCCATGTCCCATTCAATTATAATGATACTGTGTTTTGGAGGTCTCTGTGCACAATGTGGTTTCCATGTCCCCTTTCCATTATAACGATATTGTGCTTTCCATGTCCCCATTTCATTATAAAGATACTGTGTTTGAAGGTTTCTCTACACAATTCAACACCCGTTTTGGGTTCTGTGATTTTCTTTCAAAGCCTACCGGTCTTCGATACCGTAACCCTCCGAGTTCCTCCCCGTTCACCCCATTGTCGAAAAATATAAAGCCTTGTAATATTTTGTTTGGTTTTGGGCCTGTACAACAACATAGCCCCGCATTTTTTAATGGTAGCTTACCGTGTAAGTGTCTCTTGTTGGAATCTCAGTATATAAGAGATAACTTACTGTGTAAGTAAAAATGCTATCAGATTGTAATATAACGTGCAGGCTTGATAAAGAATTTATGAATATCCCCATGCCCCATCCTTTCATTTGACCAAAACCATACTTCACTTGCATTCTGTAAATTAGTATTTAATCTATAATTTAGGAGACAAAAATACCCTCGTTTTTTGAAAGGAAATAATAATCTTTGAATGAGATTATATGCGTCGATTAAAATAAAATAGGGTGTCTCTATTGAGAGGACAAAGTTTCTCTATCACTACTAAAATTTCGTTGCCATTCGACATAGGTATAAGAGACGATTTAAAAGAAATAGGGTTCCTCTATCAAGGGGACATAGTTTCTCTATCACTGCTAAGAATATCATGGCCATTCGACAGAGGTATAATATGTTGGTTAAATACTTAACCCGTTCAAAAAAATATTATATATCCTTGCTTGGTTAGATTTACGATTTTCCAGAATTAATCAAAGGTTGGGCTTGTTACTTGCATGCACTTGGATACCTTGTCGTTGTTGGGGACGAAATCACAGGGATTTCCTTTTAAACAGTTCTGTGTACTTTAAATTAGACTCACACATAGTCGTATCTCTCTCTACATTCTTGTTAAATTTATGCATGTTGTGAAATCAATTAATTTTTTAGAGCTCAGTGTGTATTAAACAAATTGATCTCTGTTTAATTTTAATAAATTCATTACAAAATTCTTTGGCTCTTCATAACGAGTCTTCTTTTGTACACTTTCTTCGAATTAATACTTATGGAATTGTTAAATTCATTTATTCACCTGTGTTATAAAGTAGCTCTATTGAAAATAATTGTCTCACAATATTTCAGCCCTCTGTATGAAGTTTAATTAAAATAATCTCCAAAGTACTATTATCTAGTTAATATATATCGTTTATGCGGGTATCCATTTTACTTTGTCAATATTTTTACTTTATAAACTTATATCCTACAGGTTATCAAGATTTATGTTCTCAAATGAAAGATTACTTATGTTTTCTGCTTACGCAATTGATAATAATTTCTCAAGTATATATAATGATGATGGGTCCCTTTTGTCTTGTGAGGGAACCCATCAGGTGAACAACGCACCCACTTCCCTTCTCTATCTTGGATTGATGGCTTTCCAAGTCAGTGAGGATTCTTCTTACCAACATCAAAACCCAAGTTAAGTAATTTAATTCTTTAATTTGATGCATATTTAACAGTTTCATACATTAGTAAGTTACTAAAATGATTCATCTGTTTGTTGCAGGTTTGGAAGGAATCCCCATGCACTTGGTGAAGTACATGGCCTATACAAAAAATGTATTCGGGTTCCATGTTCATCCACTACTCCTTGTGAAGTTTTTGTTTCATGTAGATAGGTAGTTCGGGTATTCAAGGAACTCAAAACCTATAACATTTTATCTTGGGTCTTGGATATATATATATATATATATATATATATATATATATATATATATATATATATATATATATATATTACATTGCTAATATAATACTACCACAACTATTTTACATAGTGGCAACCATATCACTAACATGGCTATACAGTTCTTTCAAACAAATTTGTTTATAAATGCAATAACAAAGATATGGAAACAACTGTATAAATACTAACATCATTAGCATAGTACCAAATTTTAATACACAGCTGGAATTACATATATGAAAAAGATGATGTTGGGAAACAAATGGAACAACCACGTTGCACCCAACCGTAGAACAAAACAACCACAATCACTTTTCCTGATCACCCCCTAGCCTGACCATGAGTCCATAAGGGTGAACTGAATTATCCTCCTTAGATTTAGTCACCATCAACAAATCATAAAATGATTTTCTTCACACTATCAATGATCATAACAATAAACAATTCTCAAGTCCTCAACATACTAGGTCACGTCCTTCCTCCAACATATGTTTTATATATTCTTGTTCCCGGGTCTTTCATTCCTTTCCCTTGTTAGGGAAATTCGCAGATTTACAAATCCATGATTTTTACGGGCTGCTAGTGGTCAAATTCAACTTCTACCACTTGTAAAAATCAGTCCTGAGGTAACTCAAACCTATTCCCCACTCATGGAGTCATGATCAACTATTTTTAACCTAGTTGTTCGATTTATCTTCCAACATTAAATTGATTAAAAGGTTTTCTCATACATGTTTCCAATAAAATAGGACAATTAGGCAATTTAAATCTTTTCCCAACAATCATCAAATAATTAATTACATAATCCAAAACTCCAAATTCGAATTTTCCACAAATGAAAATAATTTCCAAATCCGAATTTTCCAAAAACAAAAATTTATTTGAAAATTCACTTAGAATTTAATTTTCTAGAATCAGAGGATATTACAATATATTTCTAGGATGACAGAGTACTACTCAATTGGAATTAGTAAGGAAGAGGTGAAAAATTGAATATAAGAAAAGAGAGAATTGTTTAGTTGTTCATTGACATTAAAAGTAACCAATTGTTTGATCCAAGAAAGAGGCATCTTTGCATGGACTAGTACACATTCCCAACATGGGGAGACAATTGGATGTATTGATGGTTTATGGTATTTGATAAACCTCCCTGCAATATCATGGAGGTTCCCTTCTATTTTATTCAGAACTCATGGGTTGAGTTCAATCTATGTCTCTAGTACATGAATTATTTTGGCATTGAATAATTCCAAGGGGTTGGTCTTGGATTTTCTCACGATAGAGAAACCACCAATAATAATCCATTAGTAGGGCCACCCACTCCTAGGAAATCTCCTAACCACCACTCCATCGAGCCACCTCATCTCAAAGATATGATTCATGCCACTAGTATTGTGATATTGTCCCTAACATGTAGTCTAGTTCAACATACTACATTCATGGAATCTTCTCATTGAGAACCATCCTATGATGATGTTAGAACAATAAGTGTGGGGCCTTCAAATAAACCTGGATATTTTGGTTCCAATGCAATAGTTTCACATTGGTTCTCTAATTGTGGAAATACTTGTCATATCCCAATAGAGGATCTTATTTGATATAGTTTCTTGGACGAGGTTAGTATGACACATTGTTTTTAATATTTTCATTACTTATGTATTTAATTTTGAAATTAACAAATATTTGGAAAACATAACTTTAAAGTATGAGTAATTATCTTTGATTTTTTGGCATGCACAACTCCTAATAGATGAAACACCTCCCTTCACATGGGAATACACCTATTTTATCATACTTGATGCAACAATTGATACAACATGTTCTACTAGGTCTCCTCACACCCATGTATTTATTATGTTACATTTTTTCAAATCATTTATATGCTTCATATGGCATGTATTTTCTATTTTTCTTTGTTCCTAGAAAATATTGAGGTTAGCTTATGGTTTTGTGAAAATATGCATATTTTTGAAGAAAATATATCAATAATGATTTTGTTCTTGAGCCAACATCTTAATCTTATGATGATCTTCTTAATATCATAATTGAGTAATTTATAGAAAATACTTACAATATCTCAAAGGGGTATGCAAAGGGTTTTTGTAGTTGTGGAACTGCGAACTTGGATTGGTTGTTATTTAGGTTAAGATAGATATTTTTACCTATGGATTGAACACACACACACACACACCAATGAAATTCTAAACTTAGGAAAATAGTCATATTTTTAGGACCAATGAACAACCAAAAAGTGACAAAAATATATAGATTAAATAATTCTTCTTTACCCACATGATTGTGAAATGCACATAAGTTATTTGAAACAAAGTCAACTCTATATTTAAATTGTTGTGGATATTCCTCTAGATAGATTGTTACAACATATATAATAAAATTACTAGAATCTTTACTGTGAAGGTTAATTTCCTTTAGATACCAAATTCTTTAATTACTGGTTTTCTACTTAAATGTATGAAATAGTTGAAATAAAAAAAGAGAACAAAAATAAATAATGACACACCATCCATAAAGAAACACAAGTTATAACATGGGAAACCCAATACAAGAGAAAACCTAGCTATAATATGAGGTCGCTATGACCTCTTTTCTTCGAATGCAATTACAAAGAAATAGTCACTCTATGTGGAGTCTCCTTTGACACTATGACCTACATGCTTGCCAAAAGATCTCTCCTCCTCTATTATTCTCTCAAAAAAATACCACTCACAGGTTCTTTTCTCAACTATGAAATAAATACAATTCTAAATAATGGAACCTATTCTACTCCTAAAGACTCGATACTTAACATAGCCCAATAGCCATCTTGGGGTAGGGTTTTGACTTTCTCAACCCTCAATTAGTGATAAGGTTTGGACATTCTAGAATATTTTTGAAAATACACACACATATTTGAGTAAGGGGGGCCTAACATGGAATCCACTAGTATCATGGTGGTAAACAAGGTAGGTCAACTTGTGGGAGGCATAAATTTCTCATACGATCTCTGTTTGAGGCATGGTTTTCAATGCTAGAAATTTTTGAGAGAGGCATACAAAAACATGAGGAATTGAACGAGGTGTTTCAATAGCTACAAGGAAAAATCATATAGAAGAACGTGAAAAAAAGGTTGAATATCATTTCCATAATGGGTTACTCACAATCTTGACAAGCTCTATGTGCCGAAAGGTGAACAACTATAGCTTCTCAGATAGTCTCACACTTCCAATGTTGTAGGTGTTAATTTTTTCAAAATCCCAAACCAGTTTCAGTCTTGCTGATTTTTCAGTCAAATTTAAATGCCAAACTCAGTTTCAGCACTATTTCAGCATATGTTACAGCCCTGTGTTTTAGCATATACTCACAGTGGTGTTTCAACATATGACTCAACACTGTGTTTCAACATCTGTTACAACACTGTGTTTCAGCATCTGTTACAGCACTGTGTTTCAGCATCTGATACAGCACTGTGTTTCAGCATCTGTTCACAGCGGTGTTTCAGCATATGACTCAGCACTGTGTTTCAGCATATACTCACAGCGGTGTTTCAGCATAAGACTCAGCACTATGTTTCAGCATATACTACAGCCTGGTGTTTCAGCATATACTACAGCCTGGTGTTTCAGCATATGCTACAGCCTGGTGTTTCAGCATATAAAAACTTAACAGAAAATAAATTTCAGAACTGAAACATGAGGATTCTGAACATCGCTTTCAACGCAGAAATAAAATATCAGCAATATGCAAAACTCAGAAAATATAGACACAAATATTTTCGGTCTAACTTCGACCCTGGAAAAACCCACAAGGGGAAAACTAGTGAGAGAGGGCTTTGTATTCTTTATGAACTTCTGAGAAATTCTTTTACAACATATTCATCCTAAGATATTTACACAAACTTATCTGGACATTCCTGTAGCTTTGCTCCTCAATTTCTGAACCAGAAATTTGTACAACTGTACGACAATTAATGTTGTATGGATTGTCATGAAATTCGTGCCAAAACTCTGCTAAGACTGTATGGACTGTACGGAAATACACTCAGAAATATATTACAACAGTTACCTCAATTTCTGTGCCAACAAATGTTGTATGGCAGCCTTGGAATGCATGCCAATACTCTCAGAAATTGCAGCTGCTGTCCTCCTCAATTTCTATGCACATTACATGTTGTATGACCTCCACAAATCCGTACGGTACAGCA
>JASDQU010947021.1:10420-20955 GCA_032191745.1 Picea mariana
GGTTTATGATAGTACAGGGTTATAGTAGATGTCATTCCGATCACTGTGTTTATTTTAAAAGGCTAGAAAATGGAAGCTATATTATCTTGCTATTGTATGTAGATGACATGCTTGTTACAAGGTCTAATATGCAAGATATAAATGTGCTCAAGAATAAATTATCCAATTCATTTGCGATGAAGGATTTGGGTGCTGCAAAGAAAATCCTTGGCATGAGAATAACAAGAAACAAAAAAAATCGCAAATTGACATTGTCTCAGGGTGAGTACACATAGAAGGTGTTGGAGAGGTTTAGAATGCATAATGCAAAACTAGTTAGTACACCGTTGGCCAACCATTTCAAATTAACTAAAAAAATGTGTCCCAAGACACAGGAGGAGATAGAATACAATCCACCTTGGAAGATGTACATTTTAAGTTGGAAAATACACACACTAGCTAGAATCCTGCAGACATGTTAACAAAGGGAGTAACCAAAGAGAAACTGAGTTCCTGCTCAGTTTCAGTTGGTCTTCAAAAATGAAGATGAAGATGAGAAATTTTCCAGGTCCAAGAAGGTTCAAAGTCCAGCATATATAACAACGGTGGAGTTGTTGAGATTAGTCTCCAAGTGGGAGATTGTTGGTTGTGGAGCCTGATTATCTTCTTGATTCAGAGGTCTTTTGTTTTTTAGCCGTGTTTATACCCCATGAAGACTTTACAACCCAGAAGTATGTACACTCTTCCATGCAGGGGAGTGTAGAGGGGGGGTACACCCTCTGCAAGGTTTGGGGAGTTCGGGGGCGAATCCCTCGAAGGAAAAATTGCCTTGTAAATGTATATTGTAATTTCATTGTAAATATGGACCGTTCATTATAAGGTCATAGATCTAATGGTAGAAATTATGTTAGGGTTTTTTTCCCTAGAAGGAAACCCTTTGTTATGAGGGAAATGTATTGCGGCTATGCATTATGGCGAGTATTGTATTCTGAGAGAGGAGACTGTGAGAGAAAGAAGAGGAAGTTACATCAGGTTTTTCTGTAGGTTGTATCCCTTCATTTGATGGATAATAATAAAGGAAGGACCTGGAAATTTCTCTGGTGGACATAGCCCACACTGGGTAAACCACGAAAATCTGTGTCTCTATGGTATTGTGTATCTTCTGTGTTTTGTTTCCGCATCTGTTTTATTTTATTGCTTCGCGGTCCTTTTTTTCTAACAAAGAACTCAATAGTGGGGCATGAATCCACCATAAGAGGAGATAGTGAAGGTATGAATAATTAGTTATAATGAGGGGTGAAGGGGGCATATCCTAAAAGGACTGGTGACATTTCCCAACATCCATTCAAAATATGATTAAGGTGCAGTTTCAACCCACAACCACCACCTGGATAGATACAACCTAGAATTGGACACTAAGTTACCTCGATCAAGCACAACATTTAGATTTTTGGCCTCAAAAATTGGTCATAGACTGGATGTGTTCCAAGGGTTGGGTGACCCAAGGAGGGACACATAGAACAACTAGACCTCAGAAATAATGATGCATTGGAGAACACAATTGCTCTTAAAAATTGTGCACTGTGGTAGTGTTATTTTTAAATTTTTTATATACGATGGTGCACTAATTAAACAATTGCACTAGTGCAGATGATTTCTCTCAAACAATGGTGCAACTTGGTAAGGTTTTCAAAAAAAATACTCCGGTGTGCTATGTAAATAACGATGCACCGGTGCAGATAATTATTTAGCACACCGTAAAAGGGTTAAATTAAAAAAAATTGATGGCCATATTCTTAATCATAAAGAGATTTCATTCGAGAGAGAAACAATAGCAACAAAAGTAGAGGGTTGACCTGTACAATGTTGTACGATATTGAGAGGCAAGGGAGAGGGAGAGGGATTTGTTTCTTAGGAATTTCTGTGAATTTTTCTATCTGCATTTTAGTTGTAAAGACTTGAGTCTAAAGTATAGGCATTTCATCTGTAAAGACTTGAGTCTAGCATATAAGCATTTTAGCTATAAATAATTGAGTCTAAAGTATGGGTAATCTCTCAAAATTATAATCTATAATCATCTGAAGCATGTTGTAGACTCAAGTATTTGGTGAACTCCCAACTAATGGGTTATCTAGCAAAATTCTAATCTACATTAGTTGCTAATTCAAAATTGTGTGTGATTATGATGACAATTTGAGTTCTTATGACCATGATGTCCATGATGGAAATCTTTCTCCATTGGTACCTACTACTGTATGGATTTCTCTTCCCATATTGCCATCATGATCGTCAATGATTATAATGCTATGTGATCTTGTTGTCAATGATCATAACCATCTTGCATGATCGTCAGTGATCATAAACTATGATATTTCACCATCAATGATCATAACTTGCATGATATTGTCATAAATGATCATAAGTTGTGTGATCTCGCCATCAATGATCATAACCGATGTGATCTCACCGCCAATGATCATAACCTGTGTGATCTCACTGTCAATGATCATAACCTTGATCTCACTATCAATGATTATAATCGTCTCTCAAAATACTAAACTATAATCATTTCTCGTTTATAATATAGTTGGGCGTTCACCAAATTTGTGAGTATACTACATGCTCAGTCTCAAAAAATTATAATCTATATTACTGAAAAATAAAAATTTCGATAACTTTTAAATCATAACGATGCGTATATTTAAAATAAAACACACTGGTGTGTCTATAACGCTCCAACGCACTGGGGCATTGCATTAATAATCGTACCATGACATGATTAAATTAAAAAAAATGCACCATTATAGGATTATTTCAAAAAATATACTCCGGTGTGCTATGTGATATACTGGCGCACTATTCAATACATGATCTCTAAACAATCACACCATGATAGGGTTATTTTAAAAAAAAATAATCGGTGCCCTATGTAACACTGAATGCACCAATGCGTCGGATAATCGACCGCACTGTGACAAGGTTAAATAAAAAATTACGCACCATTGTAGAATTTTTTTCAAAAAATATATACGTTGGTGCGCTCCATAGTAACATGACCCACCTGTGTGTACCCATGCTCTAAAAGGGTGCACCATGTTTGAGTTATTTGTAAAAAATATTAGCCGGTACACTACGTAAATATTTTAGCATCGGTGCATTTATTCATCGAGCGCACCAGAACATGGTTTAATAAAAATTAAATTATCAGCCATCAAATTCATTTTTACCATTTTCAGTGCTGTAGAGCTCAAAGGTGCTAGAGAAAATTTTTCCTCTCTGAAGTGCCATGTTGTCAGTGCTTCCCTTTCTTTCCTTCCTTTTGTCTGTTTCTCTGTGCGTGGCTTTCAAATTTTTCCAAAAGGTGGGAAAATTTGGTTTTTTTTACTACATGGAAACTATGCCTCCTCGATGACAAAATGTCTAAGTAATATCTTTTTTTCTTTATAACTTAAGTTTTCAGAGGATTACAATTTAAAATGGAGTTAATTTTTCATTGTTTTAATATTTTTTTTTTTCTGCATGGTGCATTCGAGACGTTCGACTCACACCACGGCTGGTGCAACCTGCAAATTTACAAGGCACACCGCAAAATAATGTTGAATTCCTTGGCAGTGCGTAGGTAAATATGAACACATTGGTGCATCCGTTTATCGATGGACCACATAAAATTGTATAGCTATTCGATGGTGCATCAAAGTACCTCTAATGCATCAGTCCGTTACAGTACATGATGCACCATGTGAATAATATATATTATTTTATGCAATGCATTAGTAAGCGTGCACATCGGTGCATTCTGGTTTACCTATGCACCGCCAACAAAATTGGAATTTGGTCATGGTGTGCCATGTAAATTCTATGTGTGCACCGCTAGTGGTGCGAGCAAAATGACTTGAAGGCATTGCCCAAAACAATTAGATAAAAAATTGCAAAGTTATATACTTAAATGGTATGTCTCCGTTACTTAAATGCACTGATTCATATAAGGAAGTTATATGCACCGCCTTAACTAATTTAAAAAAAATTGTTTTACTGTGTGTTAGGGTTTTAATTTGTTTTTATTTAGGTGGTGCGTAGGATAACTATAATGGACCGGTGTGTAGGTTTACCTGACCACATCGGTGTGGTAAGTTTATACAACACACCACATAACATAATATAAAAAAAATTATATAGTGCGTTAGTTTACACTGGCTCACTGTGGTCGGTGCTCACAAGTTATGTATGCACTGTGAGAGGTGCTTGACTTTTTTTTGGGCACACTAGTTATGAAATTTACTTATTTTTTGAAGGAAGTTATTTTTCCATACTTATAAATAAAATTTTCATTTAGTAGATTTATTTTTATGTTTTATGTAGGTGTGAGGATAATGTATTTCAAATGTTAATAATGCAGAGACGTGAGTAGAGAGAGAAACAACATCAACATAGGGTGGACCTATACAATGTTATATGGGAATGAGAGGTGCGGGAGAGGGAGAGGGAGAAGGATTTTTACCCTCGCCCTATTACTGCAATGACTCATGTTATGTTAAGGAATGTAGGCCTCCTTAAGTACCGTGAGGAGGCTACATCCTTGAAGGGGCACTCTGGGTTATTGGTGTATCTGATCTGTCGATGGGATGTCCATTGACAAGATTTCCATGTGGGTCCGGATCAGTGGCACAATCCCATTGAGGAGGATATTTATTTTATCATTGGGATATCCAGGAGAGGGGAGGGTTTTCCCCAGTTCCCAGATGTCCCAGTAGGTGTTGTAGCAGAGAGTTAGCTCATGTACTCTCAACGATATATTGGGGTTGATGTAATTTCCCCAACTGATTTTTAGGTGTCTGTTGGACAACTATGGATTGCTTCTTTCGGTGCAGAGGAGGTTAGGTGCCTCTCACTATTAGTAACAAACATAACACACTTTACTAGTGATCGGAATCACATTAGTTTACCTTTTTTTTATTATGTTGATTCGTTGGTACAGAGGCCCTGATGTATTAGATGGCCTACCATTTTTTTGTGGAAGTTTTTTATACCGCTAGATAGATGTCGTGTTATGATATGTGGGAGGTCGAACTTCCATTTTTTTTTATAGTTGTTTTGATTATTTTTTGAGAGGTTTATGGAGACAAGGCTTACTTTTGTTCGTCAACCTGCTAGGCTGAGGAATCATGTACAAATGAACATGTGGGGGGATATGATGCCCAAGAGGGGCCAATTGGAGTTTTTGGCCAGGATTTCCCCAGATGCACTAGGGCTACTAGCTAGTCAAGAAGATCACATGTTTTTCATGGTGTCGTGTCCTTATGCAGGTTTGGATTGGAGAGGATGTCCGAGATCCTCTTCACACCAGATGAGACACTAGATGATAGAGGTAATATTATTGTTTTGTTTAAATTAGTCTAGTTTCATTTTAGTGTCTCACTTAATTAGAATAAATTAATTCTAACATGTTCTTTAACTTGCTTTATTAAATTATTTAATGAAACTATGTAATTATTGTTGTGTACTATATCTTTTGCAGATATTGAAACTTTCATTGGGGACATACCTCCTCCCCGAGTAGATGACTATGAGGAGATGATGCCTGAGGTCATGGAGGGTCAAGGTCCTCGGCGACATGCATCGTAGGACATATACTAGATTCAGGTTGGAGTTGGGTGACCGACTCTGTGCTCTTTTGACTAAGGTGGGAGTCAACCCTGTGTTGATGCGAGACATAGGGGCATATCCTATGCTCTTGGAGCTTTGGAGGGAGATGTCGCATGATTTGATGCCTCTTATGCATCATATCGTCAAAGATACCATGATACTAGTAGTGAGGAGAAATCCCAATGATAAGAACAACCCCCCTTCTAGTATGGCTCATTCATCTAGTACCCCATTGATTGATGAGGGTGGTTGTGATCCTTCTCCACATCCTCCTCCTCCTCCTTCACCTCAGCCAGATCATGAGCATGCAACACATATTCCTTGTCCTCCTCTTTCACCTCACCTAGATGAGCAGACATGACCTATTCCTCATCCTCCTCTTTCACCTCACCTAGATGAGTAGGCATGACCTATTCCTCCACCGCTTATTTCTATTCAGAGAGTCGACCAACCACTTCCTCTTGACCATCCATCATATTCTACTATAGACTAAGCCTCCACTACTTTTGTAGTTATGCATATTATCCCATCAGGTGGACAAGATATGTTATACAAGTTATTTGACTTGTTCATGATATATATATATATATATATATGGATGGTGCATTTTTTCTGTTCATGTTGATGTACTTAATTTATATATTGATGTTGATGTGTACACTATTAGGTCATGTTATATATGTTTGTTAAATGTTCTTGATAGTTGTGTATGTTATAACAATGTTCATTAACTGTGCATTTTTCCTGTTGATCATGATTATGTACTTAATTAATTTATATTTTAATGTTGATGTCTACATTTTTAGGTCATGTTAGATATGTTTGTTAAATGTGCTTGATATATGTTTATTTTAAATGATGCTTGTTAGATGTTTGTGATGATGATGTTAGACAATGCTTGTGTTTTGTTAGATGTGATCACAATGATGATGCCCTGTTAGATTATTAGATTTGTGTGGTAGCTAATTAATGACGTTTATATGTGCTAGAGGTATATATAAGTAATTAGATGATGTTAGCAAATTTAAATGTGTATTTTAGATGATGTTTATTTTTGTTACATGGTTATCATCATGATGTTTATTTTTATTAAATGATATTTATTATAGATTATGTATTGGTCAACTTATATCAAAATTTTATATATGAAACATAAAGAATTAATTTAAATAAAAAATGCAACGATATTTTTATAAATTACAAAGTTCAATATGGTTGAAACTATAATTGTAAAATTACCATAAACATTTTTATATTGCATAGATTGTTCATATATATTTATTTTAACTAAATTCTTTTTCAAAAAATAAATTACATATGAATAAATGTTATTTTTCATTGTACTAATTACTCATTTTTAATAGACTCTTCTACACTTAAAAGTGTTATTATAAAAATTTATGATCTCCAATGATAAGCATTCTATTGGCTCTAAAATTTTGTGGATGCAAATTGATCTTCCTATTGTTATTTTTGTCATTTTTTCGTAAGTTGATTGCTATCAAATTTTAAACTACTTCATTAATTGTGGTTTTACTCAACACTGGGGGCATGATTTTATTAATATTTCCAAAATAAATGACAAAAGTGTGTAAACTAACAAACACTTTAGTTAAAAACCAAATTATCACAAAATCATGTTAGAAATTTAATTTTTAAATTATAAACCACATTATTTGTTAAATATCTTACTTTTAAATCTACAAAATACATGAACATAAAATCAGTGTTTGAATCATCATTTTAACAGATCATAAAAAAGGTTGTACTATTAAACATGCATATCAACCATATTATTACTTCTAATATCAACATAGATTATTAGGATAAATAAGAAACTATGTAAATTAAAATATTACAATTCAATATCTAAACATGTTGTCAACTATAAAAATATTATATCTCATTTCATATAATTAAAAAAAATAATTACTCATGCATGGTTTAAAATATTCACAACTCAAATTCTCAAGCAAGGAATTACAATGCAAATCTTAAAATTATTTCCCTAAGAGATATAAGGATCAAAGTCATGTCACTAACAAAAATGTTTTATACAAGTGTTTGAGTGTGTCCAAGGGTAAGAGAATTGTTAATAAATGGATAAATGTCACCTTCTATACACATCAGAATTCTAAGTACACCATTGTTACTATGCTCGTTTTTAGGTCTCAGTGCTTCTATAACATGTTGGTAAAGGGTCAAACATTTAACATCTTGAGGAATTTTTGAACATGATAATAATTCTTACGAATTTATCATGATAATAATTATTAAATTTTTATATAATTAAACATGCAACGACATATAAATATGTTCAAATAAAAATATAAAATTTGGTTTCAATCAATCGTTCCATGCAATCACAAATAATTTGAAAGACAAACAAATTACGCATCAAACTGATTGTTAACCAACTAAATTTGTTCAAAGATTTATTATAATTAACTTAACATTTCCTCAGTCACAAGATGAACAAAAAACAATATAATTAGTGAAATAAAGATAACAAAAATATACAACAACAATATTAGTGATGAAATAAAACATGTACATATCACTCTCTATTGTCATCACCCTCATTATCTTCCTCTCTTGGCATGATAACACTGTTGTTCTAAAACATATGTTTTGATATAGGGTCATGTCTTAATACGAACCACCAATCCCTATCCAACACATCTGGGTAAGAAAAAACTTGGTTGCAGTGTTTTGGGAAAACATAAGGCTCCTTAGCTTCATCCCACGTCTTTCTAGAGTAGATGCATATCAACCCACTATCGTGATTTTCTTTACATTATTCCGATCAAAGGTGTCTCACCACTTACACCTAAAAATAATACATTGGAAAGAAGAGTAGTCCACTGGAATGATCTCTTGTATCTTTCCAACATAACCTAACGTCCCCCATATTAGGTTTTGAATGCAGTGGCTAGCACAACTATATTGTTCAAACTTGACTTCCACTCCATAGTCTTGTGTCATGCGTCCATCATCAACATCCTTTCTGTGAAAATGATGTCCATATTCCCACATAGATGGGAACAAATGCACCTATAAAAAAGTGAAAAAATCATAGTGTCAAGTGTCTAATAAGCCGACCAATAAAATATAAAATAGATGTTACAATTCAAAGGTACATTATGAAGTTAAAATTGCACACAAAGAGAATATTTCCAAGTTGTTGCACCCAATCCATATGTTTAGTGCATCCTCTTCAGCACGTGGGTAATGATTAGATGCACCATATTTCTCTCTGACTTGGTGAACAACCCAAATTTTGGGGCATATCATTGGAATATTTTCTTTTAAATGATCAAGACAAGGCACACTTCTACCATTCAACCGTATAAATTCTTTCCTGTCACTGCCTCATTTCCTCCTCTTCTATTCGTATAATGCGACCCATAGCTGTGTTGTCTTTGAATTGTAAAGAATGAATTTATTGATGGCATCAATTTATGAATTCACTGATATATATATATATATATATATATATATATATATATATATTTCATGAAATCAAATCGACATATAGTACGTATCAGATCAAAATATACATTATGAATTTCAATTTGAATAGTTTCTGTGTAGAAATTTGACAAACGATAAGTCACTTACTCTTTATCAAGCACCTTTTTCTATTTGTTTGGAGAATCTCCCCTTCTCTTTTTTCTTCATCCATTTCATTGTCCCAAATCATCGCACCTAGTGTATTTTTGATATTCTTAATGTACTCACTGGCATAATAGAAAGACTCATATGATATGTACCCATATTCCATAGTGTTGGCAAATATTGAACAAGCAACGAATGCGTGTTGATGGTGGTTGTCATTAATGGCAACAATGAAGATGGAAGAATAAGAGATTCGAACGTAAAGATTAGGAGGAACATCATGGAAGAAGACGCGTGCAGAAAAGCTCGAGATACAAGGGTCTGCAGAGGAGAAGGAAGATGGTGACTGATGGATCCCATTTAAATTTCCCGAAAGGTCGATAGCCGTCAGATCTGCAGAAGCTGTGTAGAGGTTAAGCGCAGGGGTTAAGTCCTATTGTGCAGAGGAGAAATCCTGGAGGAATAGGGGCCGTCCATTTGCAAAGATAGGTGGCAAAGGATCGGGTGCTGTCAGAGTTTTGCTCATTAGGGAATCGGGAATCGAAGTTTCACGAGTCCCGTGTTCAGTTACAATGAAAACTCCAAAATCGCAATATGCTATTTCGTGATTTGATCGTATCCATCAAGATAGAAGTAATATGGACCATTGAATCTCGACATAGAGTGCGAGTACTGTTATGATTGAGGAGATGAATCAGTGACCGTTGGATTCAAGCGCAAGACCCGATCATCGTCGGATCAAAGATAATTTGCATGAATTTTAAAATACAAGGAGAAGTGGGAGTAATCACGATGAGAAAATCGCGAGATCTAATCCAGACCGTTAGATCCAGAAATGATCAGGACCGTTGATCTGAACTCTCATGGAGTGTCGGGGATCGCGATTTGAAAGTGACAAGAACTAGCAACTTTAGAAATGCCGAAATCGCAATACGCGATATCGCGATATAATCGTAACCATTGAAACGAGATCGTATCCGGACCGTTGATCAAATTCTATGTCAAAATTTTGCGAATTGGAATATGGTAAGGATTGCAACATAAATTACGAAATCGCGATATGCGATATCGTGACATAATCATAGCCGTTGAGCCGAAATTACATCTAGATCATTGATTTGACCGATATATGGAATTTTGTGTATCGGAATTTATAAGTGAAGTTTGACATCGCAAATGCCGAAATCGCGATGGTGAAATCCCGATTGGATCTGAACCGTTGGATCAAATATTGATCGGAGGGTCACTGTTTTCTCTCACAGTTAACGACTGAGTATGATTTCTGTTAAGTGAAA
>JASDQU010947021.1:24631-41715 GCA_032191745.1 Picea mariana
AGTATTTCCAACACATAGACCCCTCTAGTTTTTCCCTTTGTCGAAAAAATACATTCATTTTCTTCATGTACCTCTCTAAGAAGAACATCCAACGATAGGAGACCACTCTGACTAATTCAACCTCAGCTACTAGGTGAATTAGAATATTAACCTGCAAGTCCATGAAACTCGTCACTAGTTCCTTCTCAGGCATACAAACAATATCAACTATCTCTTGACGCCACTGTGGAATGCTAGCCATATGAATCTTCTTTGATGTGATCCAATGTACAAATGAAAATAATTTATATATGGCACATTGTATGTCCTGGGGGAAGTCATGGTTCACACACCCATGCACGAGAAGAGGATAATGACACTACAAAGAAAACACATAAAAATTAATTATGTTTTATCCCATATAATGAATTTATAAAACAAATAGTAAAATCATGTTTTTGACATACATACTCCTAGAAGGTTCAAATGATCATGTTATTTTAACCCCCCAAAATGGTATTCCACAGTGAATTTGTGCCATAGTGAAGACCCATATAAATAAGGTACCTTCACACCCAATATAACTTCCTTTTCCAAACAAAGATCAAATTTCTTCAATATCCATGAGACATCACCTTGACTTAAAGACCAAGAGGGACCGATCTCTCCTCTACTTTCTTTTCTTGGACAATGTTTCTTTTTACTTTTTGAAGAAATAAGATATCTCCTAATAACCAATATGTCACTTTATTTTGATGATATGTGCCTCCATAAATAATATGAAACATTTTTAAATATATGCATGGCATCTAGTAAGTGGGCAATCTTAAGATGCTCCTAATATGGGAGCTCATAAATTACATATTTTCTTTTCATCACAATGGGAAATTTCTCAACATAAGTGTCGAAGAATTGTGGATCATCGAACATAGGCTCCCCATTTGAATTAAACATTTTTACAGTCTCCTTCTCATTCTCTCTCTCATATGATATAATCCATTCTACTGGTGTCATTATTGTATGCCTTTGGGTTCTCTTTGGTTTACCATTGAAAGTGGATGTTGCTCTTATGTAAGGGTGTTGTTTTGAGAGGAATACCTTGGAACAGTCATACACTGGCTTTTGTAGGTGGTTGGACCACCTAGCCTTCAAAGAAGGTCCAAAACATTTACATCCATGATAGCATTTTATTACAAGACCTGCAAAATGATTAATGCATACAGATCATGTTAGCATCGAAGATCAGAAAAATGAAAATGAATTAAATATGCCAAAAAATATTGTTACATATATAAACAAATCAATAAACATGCAATTTACTAGAGAAAACTCATAATCTTGGACAATCATGTGTGGTGTAAGCACATATGCCATACAATGTAAATATCCTCTTTGTTGTGATGGGAATTGATACATTGTATATGTGTATCCCTTCCCATAATTCCTTCAATTCATCTACCAATGGTTGTAGGTAGACACCCATATTCTTTACTTGTCTTCTACCAGGGACTATAAGAGCGAACATAAGATGTTTATTATTCATGGAAAAACATGGGGGGATATTTTTATTGATAATTACTATAGTCCAAACAGAATAGTTGGTGTTTTGGAGGGAAAATGGGTTGACACCATCCATGGTTATGCTGATTTGTAGACTTCATACTTCATCCTTGAATTTTTCAGGCCATGTATCCTCTATATGCTTCATGGCTATTGAATCTATTAGGATTCACATAACTCCTAACTCACTTCTATGCGAGGCATGCCATCCATGAAACATAGCCAATTCTTTGCAACAAAAGAGCCTTTGAATCCTTGGGATTATAGACACGTGCCTCAATATCTTATGAGGAGGACCATGCAATTTACCCTTTTTATTTGATTTATGATATTTGTCATGCCCACATTTCATACATATCTTTTTGTCTACATATTCTCCTCTATATAGAATACAATCATTCATACATGCATTATATGATATGTACTTAACACCTAATATTTTCAACAACTGCTTTGCCTCTTTGCAACTACCGAGAAAGAAATTATCACTTGGAAGAACCTTATCTTTGAATAACTTGCAGTTAGTGGGAAATAGAAATGTACAATGTCATTTAAAGTTCATAAAATTGATCATTTTTAATGTTGATTGTGTGACAATATTTCTCAAATTATAAGGGACTTAATGATGGCCAATTACTCAATATTGCCAAGAAACATGCGTTTGACATGCCAAAATTTGTTTTCAAGTTATAAGGTAACATTGTTGTCCCCAACTAGATAGAATTTGACCAGTTAGGTCCAAAGAGAGGGGTGGTGGAAGTAGATTTCAGACTTTCCAATAAGGTATCAATGATATGAGCGTCATCCCCTCGCTCATCATTTTGGAATGCATCTAACAACATTGTCTCTATGGAAGTTGTATCCCGTAAATAATCATCCATACCAACATCTATTTCAATGACTCCTTTGCCAACTTGTGAAGAACTACTATTGTTGTAGTCATTCTTAATTGGTGAATCTGGACATAGTGGGAATTGAATAGGTGGTTGATTCAACCATTCTTGGTATTCTTCCTCTTCGATTTGTGCTCTTATTGCAACCTTATCTCGATTTTACATTGTAGTGGGGTGCAACAAAAGATGATAGGTAGGCCGCTCATCATCAAAATCCTAATTTCAAAAATATTGAACATTAGTACATCGATGATATTAGTATGCACAATGCAATTGGTTTGTTCAAATTACATTATACCCAACATTAATTATTACTGTCGTTAACCCAAGATTGTGGCTGGAAGATGGCATGTTACTACTGACAACGTAAAGCGGTTGTCCATTTTCATCTACCATCTACTTGCGGTATTTTTCTCTTGATGAGAGCTTCCGATGTTTTTGAATTGGTGCAATATTATCTGCATCTGAACTCGATTCTGAATCAAGATCTTGCAAATTTGGATACATTTTTAAACAGATTGACAAGGATAATCAAAATATAAATAATCAATTCAATTAGATAATCAAAATATAAATAAAATATGAACTTACTAGAGATGGATAGGGAGAACTTCGCGATGGAATTTGAGAAGTATGGAATGAGATATAATTTGAAGAATTGACCATTTGATGAGATATAATTTTTTTTCCCTGCATTTGAGAAAAATCAACAATAATTTTTTAAGAATGAGGCGACTTTAAGTGAAAAATGTATAATATGAAGTATTGCAAGTCATGTGGATGCATCCTAAAAGAAAATTTAAGATGAATATATGATTTTGTGTGCAAATAAAAATTTGGATAACTTTGAAAGCATAATGATGCACTTATTTAAACAACACACACCAATGTGTATATAACAATATACAGCATCAGGGTGTTTATTTACGAGTCACACCGATTCATAAATAATAAAAAATAATTATTTGATATTAGTGATCCAAAATGTTTCAGTGCATCGAAGCTTTTGATATAGAAACGCACCAGTGCGTTATATTAATAGATGCACCAGGGTTTTGAAAAAATTAAAAAAAAGGCATGACTTTGTTTTTTACAATTGAAAAATGAGCGGGAATTTAAAATATAATTTCATAAAGTCATTTAAATAGTAAAAATCTATTCATTGTTTCATTATTTTACCAAAATTTACAGTGGAGAGATTTGTAAGAGAGTCATACCAAAGAGCACTGTGGAACAACAAAATACTTTGGAACATCAGGATTATTTAGAATATCTGAATTCGAAGTTTATGGTGATTTATTTAAAACTCTTTTCATAAAATATTTCCTGGGTATTAAGCTATTCAATATTTTGTTATTTTTCCAAAATTTACAGGGGAAAGTTTTGCAAGAGAGACATACAAGGGATCACAGTGGAGCAACAGATCAATAATTTAGAACATGAGACTTATTCAGAAGATCAAAATTTGAAGGGTATGGTTATTCGTTCAAAACCCTTTTGGAGCAACAAAATTATTTAGAAAATCATAATTTGAAGGGTTTTGTGATTCACTCAAAACCCTGCATAGTAAAAATTTTAAATTTTACTGTTGATTTTAATAACAATTTTTTTTACAATTTGTGTCTCTATTTATATTTAATTAAAATTCATAAAAACAAAAATCATTCTTACCTTAAGCCCTTGCTTCTTCTTGCTTATGTGACTGCAAAATTTCACCTTAGGCTTTAATTCCCTCTATCACTTCATAATTACAACTTTTCATTTTAGGCATTTTAGATTTAATGGGTTTATGTTTCCACATAAAATCTGTTTGACATGTGATGCATCGGATCCAAACCCTCTCGAACCTGCCATGTTTTTTTAAAAAACAGTTTCGGGTAATTAGTGTGCCCGATTGAATCCAATGTACTGGTGAGATTTTAGATAAAATGCATCGATAATGATGCAACATAATTTGAAAAATTCATTTATCGATGTGTAATTTTATTTGTTCATGGCATTTTTTTTTACTAGAGCAATGATGATAACGATACATATCGCACTATTGTAATTTATAGCTTTTTAAAAAATATGTTTTTTAATATCAACGCATTTCATATATGGAACGCAATGGTGCTTTTATATTATGAAAGCACACCATTTTTTTTTTTTTTGCAGAAAAATATGTGATTTATTTATAAAATATATTTAATAGCTTGTGTATTGAATGGTACAAAATATATATTGATAAAAAAATGTGTGAGAATAATTCAAGTAACAAAAATTCTGATCGACACAATGATAACACATCCAAAAAGATGAAAAAGGCAAGTTCTTTGTAAATTCTATACAAAATTAATATGTTAAAAAGGCAAGTTCTTTGTAAATTCTATACAAAATTAATATGTTTGAACTATATGTAAGTTTAACTAATATGTATTGGTTAGCGTGTGTCCTGCAGATCCATAAAATGAAGAAGCTTGATAAGACTATTTGTGATCTAAGTGCAAAAGAGTGTAAAAGCTTGATGGAAAAATTGCAAAAGTAATAATCGGGTGAATAAAAAAATTCTATTCAATATGAGTTCTTTTTTTAATTTTCATTAATAATATACTTAAAAATATTAGATAACATGTTTCAAACAATCTATTAATTCACATATGTTTAATGTTCTATAGGGACCAACAATGAAGGAATGAAATGTCGTCCTAAGAAAATAAAAATTATAGAAGATGTAAATGATGATGAATTGGTCCTTAGCTCATTTGGAGTGGTGTTGGAGGTTAGTGAAAGGGGGGAAACTTTTACAAAACTATGAGGGATATAGTGTAATGAGCGTATAAACGTACTTTCCACTTACAATACAAAAATCAATCCAATGATTCCAAGAACCAGGTTATATCTAAGCTACATGAAGCATTTCCAGAGTAATGGTCAATGAGACCTGTCAGACTTGCAATAGAAAATACATACTACAACAAAAAAGAATCATTCAAAAAGTAATATTCCTAAAAATTCTTTTCTAGAATATGTATATATTACTACAAACCATTCATTTATTAATATCAATTTTGTTATATTTAGTTTTCGTATATCAATATAAAAACAATTTATTGTCATGTTACTTTTTTCAGGAAGATTATGAGAATCCCAAAGGATCAACGAGCTGATATCCAAAATATGCCAGTAGGAATGTCGAAAAAAATGTATAAGTAGATGGTAAAAGAAATTGACATAATTGCATCGTAGGAGGAGCCATGTCAACAACAACTTTCTTCAAATGTATGAAATCATTGAAATTTTCTATTAGGTAACATATAAATAAATATTTTAGCATTAAATATTATTTTTCGAGTATTTTCTTGCAGAAAAGAAAACAAAATGGAACCCATTCAACACATATAATGGGATGAAAAGGAAGAAACATGTTGATAGAAAATTTTGTGAGTAATTTTTATTTCCTTATAACATTAACTTAAGATTTCATTTTTGTATATTTTAATTTGTTTTATAGCAACCATCCTTGAATGTATTCAAATAGGTGCTAACATACAAAGAATATCCATTGCAAGAATTTATTGACATTGGGTTAAGTAAGGGCTGTGAGTATATGTACACCTTTACTCCACCATTCATTTTGTTAAACAAGAACTTTTCCATCTTGGAGAGATGGCTGAGCGGACCAAAGCGGCGGATTGCTAATCCGTAGTACGGATTATCCTTACCGAGGGTTCGAATCCCTCTCTCTCCGTTCGGTCACTATTGCGGATAACTCCGAATCTTTCTACGGAATGGAAAAGACTCATTAACCTAGATACTTTTTTTCACTATTCTTTACGTCCAGGATTACGTCCTAGATCGTTCGATAGAAATCCAAAGATAAAAAGAGAAATGAAAAATATCACTACTGTTAGCATATCAAAACTTAATTGTGGAATTTGTAAGTATCTTATGCTGTTTTACTTCTCTCATTTTATAATTAATGGAACAAAACAAATATTTTATATTAAATCTATGATTTATTATGGGGTATAAAACTTGCAGGAAACAAAGTATGGAAATGTGACAACAAAACAATTGTTGACAAAAGGCATGAGATTTGGTTTTGAAAAAATGTGTATCATTCAGGACTCAATTATTTCTATGGTGTGTCACTTTTCAATTTACATTCATGTATATTTTTTATTTCAATTTTTATTATTCTCACCAATGTAGATACACTCATTACGATTTATTTTTATTTTTGTAGATGGAATCATTTGAAGAAGAGGAAAGCAATCGAGACACTCAACAAAACATTCAGCCAAATAACCCAAGTCATGGAATTAGCTCGAGCACTTACAACAATTCCAACGAAGAATGATGATCAATATGTTTGGATATCAATGCAAGCTGTTGTATTTTTTGAAATAATGTTTTTTGAAAATCAGACATTTTGTTTAATGTAATGGACATAGTGTATCAATTGAAAGACAAGGGGTTACCAATAATTTTCGACCAACTTTGTATGACAAAGAGCCTATTATTCATATATAATAAACTATGTTTTATTTTATTATGTTGTGTTGTCCAATGTTGCTGTGAAATGTTACAATGTTGATTATATATATGGATGATTAAATATTATAACGAAGAAGTACGAAATCTGATGACATAAAAAATTAATCCAAACATCATATCCAAATGCACTAATAAAAAATTAATTTATATGAATACTATTATAAGATATATGTTAATTTTTTGATGAACAATGGAATTAAAAAATAACAATAATTGTGCACTCTCGCAAGTCGATGTTTCTAAAAAGATAAAATGACAATTGATGTGTTTAATGATAAACAACATCAGTGCATTTCAAGATAAAATGCACCAATGCCTTAATTAAATTCACATCGGTGCTGATATACAAGGAAACATCACCGATCTTAATACTATTCTAACCAACAATTATAATAATAAAATTTTTTATCGATGCATTTAATTAATAAACACACTAGTTCTTTTGTATCAAACTTCTGCCTCGGTGCATTCTGAATATCATGCACTGGTAGGGTTTTTTTTTTAACGCACCGATGCATAGTATCATAGATTTGCTTGGTGCCTTATTCTTATTAAGGCACCGATGTGTTATTACTTATAAGAGCGTCGGCGCCCCAATATTTTTTGGACAACCCCGATGATTTCTTGTAAATGTAAGCACTGGTGCTTTAAGTTAGAGAACACATCAATTCTTGGTATCATAGATTTTAAAGGTGCATTTTTGTTATTAAAGCACCGAGGACTTATTTTGTATAGACGCACCAGTGACCCAATATTTTAGGACTCACTCGGTGCTTTCAATGTAATGTAGGCATTGGTGCTTTATGTATAAGTGCACCAACTAGAAATAAATCTGCTACAACCTTTGCCCTCCCAATATGTTTTAGTTATAATGAAGTTCCATTATAATATCTGCAAAAACATTTGCTACAAAAAACAGATTTTTTCATAGAGGTTTTTTTGAATTTTTTTGCCAATTTTGTAACACTGAAAACCTTCACTATAGCCTCCACTAGAGGGTATTTTCCTTGTAGTGGATCACTTTTAGGATGTGAAAGTATTATGTGAGGTTGGGGTCATGGGCCAACCTCATTGTTTAAAAGTGGTGTGACCAAAATATTAACATTAAACAAATGAATCCCTTATGATTCTCCCAGATCGCTTATGCATGCAGGGAGAAGAGAATACTATGGTTTCAAGTATCTAGTAAAAAAACTTTTGAATATGCAGTGACGTTTTGTGCAAGAAGTGGAAGTGTGTAATGGGTTTTAATAAGTCAGTGAGAAATTTTTTAACATGTCAACATCGCTTGGTCCTTTTAAAATATTGCTTACTTCTTTATTTTTTAATTCCAGTTACAATCCACTTGAATATTTCCAAACACTTTTATGATTTTTTTTGCACCTACCCATATTCCTTACTATCCAAGATTCATCATCAATAAGTGTTATCACCAAAAAATTTATCATAGAAATACAGACAATGGATGAAGAAACAATCAACATAGATATAACATACTTCCAATATTTATAGAATCAATTCTAAGAAAGGTGACCAAAACTATGCAAAAGTCCCATAAATTTGTGTGCACTTCCAACAAATTCAACGTGTCTGCATCTGCGTGGGCCAAAAAAAATTTAAACATGCACAGTGCACAACCCACATGAATGTCCATGAATAAACCTATGTAGATGTAGAAATGAGACATTTATGAATTTGTTCGTGCCTCAACTACTTATAGGGTGATGTAATTCAAGACAACACCCCAAGATCAACCCAAAATCTTGCCTTGGGATGTACTTCAAAATCCTTCCCATTCACACTTGGAGCTAGCTATCAAATACCTTGTTATAATTCTGTAAATAGAGGTCCATTGTATGCACAAAAGGAATAAGGTCATAGTATTGTTATACTTTCCAAATACTCTTGGAGAAGCCATTGGTTCTCTTAAGAATAGCTTGGGAAAGTATAGCATAGGGAACACTTTTCACCTATTGGGAAGCTTTTCCATAGAGTTCTTCACCATTGTAATTCAAAATAGGAGAGTAATAGCTCTACTTTGAGGGATTCAAGAGCCCTCCCTAGGAGGAATAGGGGATTCATAAATCCTACATTTCTCCTCTTGGTGTTCTCAATTTCAAATACCATTCTCTATTGGGTAACCACTCTTGGTGTACACTTTCATGCAGCTTTTGTTAATGTTTTTTTAGTTTAGTTTATATTATTGATTATTCCCATATTGCTTTGTTTCTTACTTTCTAGCTTGTGGGTTCACTAACCTACTAACCATTGTTTTGTGTTTCTTTGTTGGCTTACAAAGGAAATTAAAGGGGTCTCTTTTTTCTCACCCTTATGATCAAAATCCCCAAACCAATTGGTGACCATACTGGGGATTGGAATCTAAATTCTTCCTCAAGTAGGATATTAGAGTTGTTATTCTCACTTTCTGGTATTGTTAGGGTCCAAAATCAGACTAGCCTACCCTTCAGATACTTCAATTCAGCCTTGTGTTAGTTTAATTTAACTCATTCTTGAATATATACTTAGTCACACATAGACATCTAAGAGGATAAAAAGAACCACACTATCTTTGCTCTTATTTGTTGCCACATGGATGGCTTAGTACAACATCTGAATTTTAAACTGAAGTTTTTCTTTTTCAAAATCACCACATTAATTTGGGAATAGGAAACTATTTTTCCAATCTTGGAGTATGCTCTTTCCTCGCACCTTTGTTTGATTTTGGAAATCAGAAAAAAAATAAAATAAATTTGCATAATAAATCTCCATCTCCCTTAAAAATCAATCATTTTAGGAGAGACCAATACCTCTTAGTTTGCTCATTTTTTGCAACTAAATCAATAATTTTAGGAGAGGCAAATACCTCTTTAGTTTGATTTGTTCAAACATAATATAAAAGGTTTGTAAGGGCCCACACATGCCCATATGTGCACAATCTTAGGATAGTTTCAAATTTTTAGAGTAAACCACCTAGGAAGTTTAAGGATTTGTAAGGGCCCATACATGCCCACATGTCTACAATCTAGGAATAGTTTCAAAGTTTTTTTTAGATTAGAGAACATTCTAGGGAGATTAAAGCTCAAAAGTAAGGACCCACATGTCCACCATGCTAGTTACCTAGGGATTTTTGAATTTTTGCAAGGATTGTTTGTAACACTTTGCAGGGATTTTTCATGAATTTTGCAAAGTAAAATCATGAATATGGGTAACACTTTTGTGAGAATCGGGTCTCCAAAATTCCTAGTAGCATTTTTTGGTCGAAAGATTGCACGTCAAATTGAACAACGCCCTAACGATGCCCTCGAAAGTCGTGTACAATATTTTTCGGATGATTTTTTTTCCTACTGTAAGAATATTTCAACCAAAAGGTTTATTTTTAACGGATTCCGTTAAAAACTAGGTTTCAGCCGAAAGAATATTTTAGCCAAAAACTTGAAAATGGGATTGTTTGTAGGAAACTGCAAATTATCTCTAGCTTACTTAATCTTTGGAGGTAGCAAACTCCTACAAATAGTCAGAATTTAGTTTCAGAATTAATACCAACATTTTTAAAATTTAATCTACTTTCATTGGATATAATTTTTTTTCATTTTCATTGTTTTTATCTAATTTTATTTAATTTTATAAAAAAAACACTGCATAATATTTTTATGTGACATTATGATTCAGTGAAATGAAAAATCCATATCTCTAAAAATACACAGTGAAAAATTATGGAAAATTTATATTCAAAATCCTTAAACTGTTCTCTTCAAAAGGGTATTTTTATATTTTACTTTAAAGTAAAAATTAAGATAGATACATGGTGGGGGAAAACATGTGTTTAAAATCCCTAGCTTTTTCATATTGGTCAACTTAAAAAAATTCTATAAATTATAATATTCATCCATTAGATTCAAAACTATAGTCATCACAAAAGAGAGTCTTTGTAGATTGTTGCAGTATATTTCATTTGTCTAAAAACAAAGTTTAATAATGGATACATTGTTGGGGGGGAAAATAACTCATTATCTTTCTCTTCATTTTTAAGGAACATAATGTCAAACAATTTCGAAATTAACATATCAAATCTCAATAAAAAAATTTGAAAAATATTCAGTAGAAAGATAACAAAATTCTTCACAAGCTTTTTTTTTTACAATAAAGTAAAATTCTAAATAAAAAAAATACTTTTGTTTACTGGAAGTTGAAGAACGTGTTTAAATAAAAAAATAATTCTCATAAAACAAGCAAAAGTGTTACCCATCTTCATGATTTTGGTACACTTTTTGGTAGTTTTAGAAACTATATTTAAAGGAAAAGTGACTTGAGACAACAAATGTGGAAATTTTTTCTAGTTGAGATTTTATTATGTTAGTAATTTGGATAAATTTCTCTTAGTGGAATTTTCTAGTTTTTCTCCATTTTGGGAGTAGCATTTTATGCTCATTTCACCCAAGGATAAATCAAGTGCAAAAAGTAATACTATGGAAACTTCAAATAAATATAGAAAATGAATGAAAGATTGGATTAGAAATTCAAAGGTTTCCAAGTGATAAAAATTGGAAACACTGTTAGTGCCCAACATAAACTTTTTGGTAGTTCTTTCCATATTTTATTCTAGGTAGAAGAAGTTGGTGCATGGCATTAATTTGCACTGACAAAAGTGTAAAAAATGTGTAAATTATGATCTACCGGGTGTAGTAACTTTAAACCCGAAACTCAAAATGGAGTGTGAGTACATGCATTGGAAAGATAATTTAGAGGAGAATTGATGTAGAAATTCACTGTCTAGAAAAGCACTTTTGATAGTTCTATAAAATTAGAAGAACAAATCCTTCGAGCTTGAGATGACAAAAACATTGTCTATTTGCATGATCTCCAAAGTGCCTCGAACTTGGAATAAGGGTCATATGCTGGAGCTAGGAGTATAAAGAGGCATAAAGTAGCCATATATAGTTTCATACCTATTATAATATAGCATTCATGGTGATGTGAAAATGATATTTAATGAGCAAGAATACTCAGGTTGAGAGTGTAATAACAATTATTGTTAAGGAACAAGCTAAATTTCTTAATAAAAAAATGGTCGGAATGTTTGAAAATTTTACGCGAGAGTCAAGAACATGAAAAATGAAAACAAATCAAGGTTGTGGGTGCCCTTCCAGAAAAAATGTACTCAATGAAATCACATGTGCATATATGATTTGTAAATAAATAGAGTTTTGGATGCTCTTGGTGTAAATAATAATACTACCCAAGGAACATTTGCAGTGTGAAAAGATTTAGCTAAGGTATAGAAGGCAATGGTGAATCAAGAGAGAGCGATACTCTTTAACTCTTTGAGTTAAGAAAAGGTATGAGATGTCATATGATGGATGTTCAAATTGATAGAAGATATTCCAACACTAATGAGATGAATTCAAAAGTAAATGAGTATTGTTGGGATGAGATGAAGATAAAGAAAGTTGAGTACATTCCAAGTATATAAAATTGAAACCAATCAAAGAATAATATAAGAATTATGATTTTGAGAATGAAAGTAAAATGAATGCATAGAAGTGGGAAATGTATCAATGATTGGTATTGGTTGAAAATTAGAATGGAATTTATGTTCCTTTGGAAATTGGTCCATATGAATCTAGAATGGTATAAATTACATCATATGTAGTGATGAGCATTTAGGTAAATAGAGTTAAACTTGGGGTAGGATTTTCCAAGGAAAGAAAGAAACTATTGTGGTTGTATTAATACTATGGGTGGGAAATTAGGAAAATCAAAGATGGGTTTGGTTGAAATTGCTTAAGGAAAAAATAGCAACAATTCCCATAAATAAATAGAATGTAGAGGAAACTCAAAGAAAGAGAAAAGATTGTTTTCATAATTAGATGAGATGTAAAGGTATCCCAAGACAACAAATGAAGTTTCAAGATGCTAAAGGAAGTTGCAAGATTCTAGAGAACTTGTTGCAATAATAAATAGTGAATATGGATGACTAGGTAGATGTAACAATAAGAGACTTTCTTTCCTTTATTTCAATATTTATTTTAGAAAAGTTACACGCTATTAATAAAATAACAAGCATAAACAAGTATATATGTATCGAATTGCTACTTGGGTGAGAAACATACAACTGATATTTTTGTGTGATTGGAAATAGGTCCCAAAATCAATTTAGCTTTAAAACTAAGGAAACCCTCTCCATCCTTATGCAATCAGAAGGGTTTTCCCTTGACTTAACTCTTGCTTTGTTTTATAAAATTGTGTATATTTCTATAGGTTGAGAATTTTTTTTATGTTCCAATGTTTGAGGCATACAAATATTTCTAAATGCAAGAGATAATATTTACAACTACACAAGTATTTGAATATGCATGTACTTCAATGTATACATGCATTGTATCTCACTCTTCACTACTTGAATGAAGAAACAAAAGTAGATGTAGTAATCAATTGAGCTTAAAAATGTATGTAAGAAGATAGTAATTACAACAAAATTTAATACCTTTCACTTTTTTCCATATACCTTTCCCTAAAAACACCTCCCCTTCAAAATTTTTTGGTGGAATTGACATTCCAAAGGAGAGGCACATTAATATCACCCACTGCTTGAGGTAAATAGTCACTAAAATACATCATGGACTAAGATACCATACAACCTTCAACTATTGATCCCTATAGACATGATCGTTTTCTAACAAAATCCTTCAATTCCTTCAAGTGCCTCTTCACCAACCACATTGACCTTTTATGTACAGGTCCACATATTTCAATCTCCTCTACTAGTGTATGAGGTAATGTTCTTGTGCATTGGAAAATATTGGAGATATATACTTTTTCATTTCACACATTATATGGGGAATTTCTCTCTTCCAATACTTTATATCTTCTTTATGGATTTATTTAGATGAAAACCACCTAAAAGTGAAAATAAATTACATGTGTCAACATTGAATTATAGAATGAAAGTAAATCAAATGTCAACAAGTTCTACAATTAACATTTCAATTAAAACTTTTTATTTACCTCATGTACTTACTGAGATCATATATAACTTGATTGATCTTATTGTCAATTTTTTTTGGGAGAGATAGAGGTAAACATATTATAACAAGGAAGGAAACATTATCATTTAATTTTCATCAGAAATAAAGATATATTACTAACAAATAATGTATATATCATAAGATGATATATATTACAAAGTGTGAAACCTTAATTAAGGTATTCAAATTATGATGTTTTGTCCCACCAAAATCACCTTATATTATTTATGTTTGAAGAAAAACCAGTGGGAAATTTAATCTTCTATATAACATGTTTTACAACATTTTTTTCTTGTTTTATTAATAATTGTCACATCCCCACAATGTTCCTAGCTGAATCTTGCAATCATGCGGCACCGTGATGTTTCTCACTTGGTTTCTTGGAAAAAACAAGGATACTTCATTTGTACTATGCCTCTTCACCTAGATCATACCCATACTCCGTTCTAGGCTACCGACGAGTCACACTCCTACTCTAGTGCAATTCTCGTATACTTAGACAATTGTTAACAATTTAGCACTTAGTCATATTTAAGCATACATCCATGAACATGAGAAACAAAGAGAACATCTATGGAACAAATGAAATACATACACAAAAATAGTGTAGACAACATGAAATTTTCCTAACAGAAATAGTGTAGACAACATGAATCATGCTTAACACGAACAATTAAAATATGAGCACTACTGGATTGGTTTACAACTTTGAAAGAGTGACACACCTTGCCTCATATCACCAAGACACTCATACACATATTCATCACACCAATAATCTCTCTCACAACCATCTCTATAAACCTCTACGGTGCACCTTAGTCGTTCTCTCAACCGTAGACTCGTTGTCTCTTCGCTTATATATTCTTCACAAATTTCAACTCTACCTCACACATGCCTCCAATAGACCTGTGTTTCTATACTTCCCAAAAATCATCCCAAAAGGAGGTCACCCCACTATTTCCAACAAATCCATCTCAAGGCATCCCAATTCCTCCCAAGTGGAGTGACTTGGCTCCTTGAGGGAGCTCTCCCATATTTTTCTAAGTCCGTCTCATAATCGTAGATGTAACACACCCAACCCCATAGCTACCATTTAAGGGAATGGGGTAAAACAATTTTGTTCTCCTTAAAGGACTCCAAAATTTTTTTCGATGACACCATCATCTTTTGCTCATCAAGAGATTTCCAATGACTATTATTTCATTCAAATCTGAGTTTTGGATCGAAATTTACGGCCTCTAAAAGTTTGGGTCACTTCGCTACCATGTGTCATATACATGGTACCCTATCATCAACATTATACCACATGGCACTGATGTGGCCCTCTAATATACGTGTCACACTTGGTGGCACAGATGTGGCATTTTTCACATCATATCTCTTCCCGCGCTCTATCAGACCTTTTCTATGACATTCCTTCACCATCAGGGTTATATATCAAAGTGTCCCCATCGGGGTACATCTCCATAATCCACCTCAAAAGGTGTCTTGCGGCGAATGGCTAGGATATATTCTCAGATCTCCTCTGGCTTTGATAGATCGATAGTAAGTGTATCACCTCAGAGCTCTCCCCTCCGGATTTATTTCTCTATCTGTCCTGAGAGGTCATCATGATGACCAAACATGATCTCGCATAGGAGTTCCCCCATCCCAATAGATCTATGATTATATCTACATATCGAGGATCTTTCCTTGAAGTGTATACCCACGATCTATTCTTATTTTCCCCTTACGATGAATGGATCAGAATCCCTCTCGATAATTATCCTGTCCCGACATATCAATGGTTAGGATCATGTCTCAAAGATCCTCCCTTGGAGTGAAACTATTTGTTCCATTCCACAAAGCATCTAGCGATGGACGGTCCAGATTTCCCTAAGAACTCCTCCATCCCATCAAATTTGATGGTCAAATTTCCTTCTCAGAGCATTTCCCTTAAAGTATCTCACCCCGAACCACTCCGAAATTCCATTTCGATGGATGATCGATATCTCTCCTCGAATCTCCTCCATCTTCAACAGATCAACAGTCAAATATTCATCTCAGAGCTCCTCTATTGGAGTATGTATTCCTAACTTACTTCGAGAGATCCTTTCTGATGGAATGTCGAGATATCTTTACCATATATCTAATGATAGATTTTTAGGGTGGATTTTCATAGGTCTCCCAACCCCCTTCACGTACAAATTTTGGTCTCAGGCCATTTCTAAGGACTCACCTGTCACCCCATGACACGTTGACGAGACACATGGCTCAACATATGCTTAATAAGTGGACCTTCACTTACACTTAACATGAGATACACATCATCATGAAAGTACTCATCTTATGCATTCAGGTGGTTACTCTTGTCATCTACACATTGGAGGGGAGACACAACCACGTCAGGATGATGACACCTTCCTCTTTTCCTCATCCTAAAAGATTGCTAGAATCTACAATCAAGGTTTTTTTTGGTTGGGTTTGATGGATCATCAGGATTACTCCATAGGAGTCCCGTGTTCAGTGTATTTTTATCCCAGTGGTCTAAATGACCTCAAATACTCCACTGTGATGATCGGTCACAATCTCTCCAACTCTTTTCTCGATTGATCGAAGAACTAGATCACAACTCAAAATATCCTCCGTCGGAGTTCCATTATGAACTTGGAAACGGTTCTCTCCGACTACTATGACCTCTAATCAATGGTGGATATCTTCCCATCCTTGGATCCAATGATAAATGGATAAGGGTGATTCCCCAAGGGCATGGGGTCCGACATCCCCCCCCCTTCCCGTTGGTCCTTCCTTCAAACACTGACATGTGTTCCCCTTGGACATGCTGGTGGTCCTAGTTATCAAGATACATCATGATGATGTCATCTCATCACTTGGTCTCATTCAAACAAGGCCACTATGATCTATGAAGGAGGTTTTTCGTGGCCTTGTCACGATGGATAGTTGAGATCGTCCCTTAGACTCCCCTTTTTGGACCACCTCCACCTCGACTTCTAGGGTCATCCTGACTAGGGAACTCTGATCGTATTACCCACAAGGATCTAATGGTCTAGGATTTTCCATATAAATCCTCCAATAGATCAATGAACCT